>WAAE01024376.1:870-165308 GCA_013400495.1 Nicator chloris
ATTTCTTCAGGTTTGGGGGACTTTTTGGGGTTAGACCTAAACAGTACCTACCCACTGCTGTTCAAACCACAACCCAATTTATAAATCCTTAAAATCATGCACTTTTTTCCTGATACATACTTTGAAAGATATGTCTACAGGAAAAAGATATGTCTACTAGAAAGTAGACAGCAGAGTCAATTATTTCATTTTAGGCAGAGATGAACACAGAGATAAACCTGAGCCTCAGTCACTTACATTTTATGAAGTTTCTGAGGTTGTGAGCGATGACGAGTACACGTGTATGAGCCAAGGTGTGTCATTTATTGTCTGTCCCACATTTTTTCCTGACTTTATTTGCTCCTGCAGGTTCTCTGGAGAAACACTTCTCTTTTCTAAGCCTGCAAAGGGCTGCCAAGGGTATAGGACCTTTTAAAAGTTCTGGGTGGTGTGTGGAGGAGAAGGAAAACACTAAGTGCTCTTGCCAGCATTGCTTTTGCTAGTCTTCCTCTGGGGTTGTGATGCATGCAGCACAAGTTACCTTGAGGTGAACTTTGCTGCAAACAGATCACTAAACATATCCCATTAGCAAATATAAATGACAAAGCAACTCAAATCCCTGAGAAATCCAGGAACGTGATGAGCACACACAGGCACTCACTGTGAACTCTGACACAGTGTAAATTCATATCTCAGCCTACCTTCCCTCATATCTCAGCCTTGCTCATGTTCTAAACAAAATTTACTTAGATAGCTTTAAAAACAGGACCTTAATCACTCATGAAAATGGAGCAATGTATGAAAAAATCCAGGAGTAATTACTTCAGGTATTGGAAATACACTTTAGTAGTGAAAAATGTCCAACTTCCATTGGCATCAGCTTGTAAGTTATTTCACCCTTTGGCTGTGGTTTTTAACTTGTGAATGTTGTCTCCCAACTCAGAATATGTGTGGGTTTGTGCTTCATTTCCTGTGCAATGACATGCTCAAACTATGGCATTCCTTAGCAATAGATCCTGTGAACAGAAAGGATAAACCACATTTTCCACAGTTTTCACTCTTGGCTCACAATCCCACCATTTGCAGTGGAATGTATAAATGGGCTTTACTAACCAGGCCTCATAAAAAGTAGGAAGGAAAATGAGGATGCAAGAGCTTTTCCCATTGTCACTCCTTTGCAGAGAGGAGATGAATGGGATGGATGGATGGATGGATGGATGGATGGATGGATGGATGGATGGATGGATGGATGGATGGGTCAATCTCTGCCACTCCAGCCCTTGAACCCCTGGAGAGTGCTGCCTCCTAGACCTGCAACCTCAATTGAAAACTATTCTGGTTTCCTTATGTATAGCAAGGCCAGTGATATTCAAAATTGGAGGTGTGCCCAGGTACCCTGCCCATTCCATCTAACTACATGCAGTTCACTGAGATAATTAAACAACAAAACAATGTTACTGCAGACTCCATCTATAGCTCTTCATGTCCACAGACTACCTCTGCCAAGGTCCAAGTTGCCCTTTAGACTAACTTAATCTTGTCAGTCTGACAAACTAATTCCCTTCTCTCCAGCCACTCTCTTTCACTGCTGTTTCATTCTTTCTTGTTATGTTCATGTATTTTATGCTCCCTACCATTACCAGTTTTCTTTCTTTTTGCTTTAAATACCTTAGATATAATTCATAGCTTGAATTTATTCTCCACCTAATGAATGTCCCATTTTTATTCTCCTTTCTTTAGAAAAAGGGGTAGACAAAGGATACTACAGTATAGGAGCCAGACTGATCCGGCTAGAGGATAAGGTAAGTGCATGAAAGCTTGCTTTTTTTTTTTTTCTGAGCAATGATATCTGATCTAGAGACCTGCAAGATAGTATCTTGGCATGATTTACTTTAGAATTACAGGGCTCCATAATAATGAATAATATCCTAATTTTTGTGAGGGAGTTGATGAAGTATCATGTGCATGTTGTACAGCATTAACCATTTACCTGCTATGCAGTCTTGGTTCCTGATTGTAACAGGAGCTGCTTTCATGTTGAAGTCAAACCACACACCTTGTATACAAGTGTTGTGAACTGGCTGGTGTTTGTCACACAAGAATTAGTGAATTAAACAGAAATGTTAGTGTCAGGAATCTTTGTGAATAGCAACAGTTGACATCTCAGTTACAAATCTTGAGATTCCTTAATGTTTACTGCATTTTTTCCCCCTGTGCAGTTACCTTTGCACATTTTCTGCCCCTTCCTCACTGCTTTCTCTCCAGGAATATGTTCACCTTTGTTATTAATTAGAGTTACTTAGCAGTGTGCCCAAAGGCCAAAGTTCAGTGAGGCTCTATTGTCTTCAGCCTCTTCCAAACATCCTCCAGGGCTTTTTCCACTCAAGTGATAACAAAAATAGAGGTTTGCTCAAAACTCAGACTCTATTTCTCTAACTGTGTTTTAGTCAGCTCTCTAACCTACCTCTACAAGTTGTTGTCCCTCCAGCAGGGTACTTTGAGTGGGCAGGAGCAGCACAGTGGCTTTGCTGGGGGGTGTGATGTTGCTGAGACAAAAGTCCATTTGAATTTGGCATATCCACTGCCTATTTGTTTCCATGTCTCACTCAAATTTGCCATGCAAATTCTCTTTTCACTTTTTCTGGGGAAGTGAGGCAAAAAGAAAAGAGGAAGGAAATTTTTCATAATTCTTAAGAACTGTGCATCTTGCCAAAAAGCAGAAATTGAAATTACACTAGTACAATCTCTTGCCTAATTTTTAATGATCATTGCTCGGAAAACATCAGAAATATGTGACACTGCCCTGTCAAAGGACAGATTTTCTTTGATTTTTAGCTTTCTTGCACAGTGTCAGAGAATCAGCCTCACAGATAAAGACATTATCTGAGCTAACTTTTAAAGTGGATTGGTCCCTTGTGCAGCCACAGTCATTCAAAGTGAAAATGGCTTTCATTCAGATTGCCTTGCTCACTTTGAAAGAGATAAATTGCTTTCTGGCCTCTGTAGTAAATCCATACCACAGCTTCATTCAGATTTCTTGAATGTGCATATAAAGAGAAACCCCTGATACAGATTGAAAATTTAGCAATAAAAGTATCTGTGGTAATAGTTGGAGTGCTTTGAGTGAGAAATACTGCTGGTACTGTAAATACCTCTGGAAGCAGCAGTTCATGGTCTCCTGACTGCTCCATATTTATGAAGAAGAGAGGTGAGAAAATTTTTAGTGTGTCTGGCCTTGGTCCAGCTTTAACACAATGTGCTGTGGATTTGATCAATTTTATTTCAAAGCCTGACTTTGAGTGCTGCAGAGGCATCTTGGTATAAGAGGAATGTTACAGGAGATGCAGGAAACGCTGCAGTGACTGATCTCTGTTGCAGATACCTGCTTGTGTTCTGCCTTTCATTTAGGCATGATCTAAATAAAGTCAGTGCAAGCTCAAGCCATTAGTGGGCAAGAGCAAGCTGCTCTTTTGTTTGAAGAATTAAACTTTAAATTTTGCATGGGAACTGGTGATTTTCCTCTCTCTCTACTTATTGTTGTGGAGAAAACACGTAGAAAATAATAAAAATGTGTCAAGATGTTTTCATAAGATGAATCAATCATTGCAGCTTCCTTTTTGTTCTCAGACCAAACTGCAAATGTAAAATAAATGCCAGACTCAGAGGGAATCCAGGGCGTTTGATCTTTTAGTACAAATTATCATTCTTTCAGGTGTACAAGGCTCCAATCTCATATCCCTGCTAAGAAAGTAGACATGGTGCAGAAAAAGGGCAAATATTTGTTGTGCTGGTTTGCTTGAGGTTTTGGTGGCATGAGCTTGGGGTTTTTGGTTTCTTTGGGGTTCTTTTTGTATTTGCATCTTTTTGGCACATCAGGCTAAAATACATATGTTTACATAATGAATACAATGTTAAGCTTCCCAGCTCTCTCTCTTTTAATGGGACAATAGAAACTACTGCATCCTGCTGTCAAACTGCTTCCCCTAAATTATTTTCCCACGTCTCATGAACTCTCCTGCTCTAACAGTTTGCTGTGTAGTAGCTGCTATGTGCCCAAATGTGAAACAATGTTGGAATCAGGAAGGACAAGCTGAGTTTCAGCCTCTGAGGAGAATAAATGAAGCAAGGGCATGTCTGACATCAGGCTCCAGCTGGTGGTGAAAAATGATCTCCCCCTTGGAACTAGAAAACCTTTGGGATCAACCTCTTCCCCCTGGAGAAATTATTTTAACATTCAGTCACCCAGTCTAGCGATGGCAGCCTCCCAAAAGAGTGACACATCTGATAAAAGGACACATTTTTGGACAAAGGCCAGTTGGTGCAGACTGATAAGAATGCAGTGTGGATTTGAGAATTTTATCTGCCTGAATGAGCTGTGTCAATAAGCAGTGAGCACACCTCTGGTCCAGACTGACCTTCCTCACCAGCATTTTGCAGATCATTTGTTTTAGCTGTCTCTCCAGAAGGGAATCAGTGTAACAAACCCATTGAGAGCTGTGTGTAGTTCTGCATAAAGCCATAATTACTCTTTTTGCAAAGTGAGGGAGAGAGAGGCACACATTTCTGATTGTTAGGACGAACTCCATTCCCTGGAGAGGTTTGCTATTATTTCAGTTAAAACATGGCATTTGCTGTACAGAAAGGCAGAGGTGCAGGTCTCTGAATGGTTTGCTTGGTGATAGGTAGAAAATGTTTCAAAGATGCAAAGATAACAGCCTTCCATTCCTGTGGCATGAGAGCACTGCCTGCAGCCTCTCTTTTGTGACCAAACAGGCTCTTTCTGGGAGTTTGAAGTAACAGGGAAGAGGCAAGAACCAGTTTGTGGAGGATGAAACACCATGCAACTCCAGCAGAAAGCAGAAAAAAAAAAATCTGCTCCTTTTTGCCTTTAAGCATTGCAAAGTTGACTAGAAACAAGCAAAATGCATGGTGGCAGCTCTCAGGCAAAAAAAATCCAAACCTCTTTTTGGCAACATCATTGCTGTGCAAGGCTACACTCCTCTCACTGACATGGCACTTTGCATAGTGTGAGTTTCCCTGGAATACTTTTCAACCTGTTTTTCCTTGAGTAGGGCATAAAATACTTATTTTGTTGTGGCCAGTGAAATAACCTAGTGTGGTTCTTTTCACAAAAAAACCCACTGAGATGTTTGGAGAAAGAATGGGGCTTCCTTCCCAACACGTGATGTGTGGCATTTGGCCGACCCCTCCTTCAGTTCCATGGTAGGGTTTAATTTTATATTGTGGTATGTAGCCATTGACAGATCCTTTTGAAATGTATTAAGAGGAAGATTGGTTCCAAGATGATGTTCTAGAGCTGGCGTTAGTTTCTTTTCAAAATTGTAAACTAATGCTTCTTTATGACGAAATGGGTATTCTTTCTTTTCCTTTTCTTTCAAAATTAGAAACAAAAATCATGGTGTGCTATGTCAAACTGCACGGCAACCTATAAATAAAAACAGGAGAGAAAAGAATCTGCAAATGAAAGGTTAGAAAGGACAGCTGTGTTGTCTTTGAAAAAGAAATCTATTAGGTATTTTTATAATTATATGGCAGTCTTTTTTATGTGGTATTTACAGTTATGATTTACGTCCATATTACCATAACTATTTCCATACTTATAGACAACATGTGATAATGCTGAGAGCCAAAAGCAACCATTTGGTAGCATTTAAAAAATGCAGGAACACTAAGAGAAAACAGGGCAGTAAAGCAGAACCCTTCTGAGTTTTATCCATCTGAGTAATGCGAGCCAGGACAAAAATGTCATCCAACATAAACAAATGTAGAGGTTGGATTGTGGTGGTAAACTCTCTCTTTACCAATTTAAACAGTCATTTTTGACTTGGGAGCTAAAAAGATGGGCTTAAGAAGGGTGATAGCAATGGAGAGATGGATGTTGGTGAATGTGATTCCTGCTGTGATTACATCAGGAGTCACTAAATAGTAAATTATTTATCATGGCAGTGCCTGCAAGCACCAGCAGCGTGAAGGTCTGGTAAGAATTTCCATTCTAAACCCCTAATTTGTGAGTGGGGTGATGGGCCTAACTGAAATGCATTAAAAAAAAAAAAAAAGGAACAAAAAAGTAAAACAAAAGCCGAAAATTGGTGCAGGATGAGTCAGCTGCAATATGACCATGCTACGCTTTTGAGGTTTCAAGAATATGTCTGAAACAAACCCTTTTGTTAACAAAACCATGTTTTGGCACCAAGGTGTTTGTGGGTTGTTTGCCCCGTGTTGTTCCTTAAAGATGGAATCATTCCATAACAGAAAGCTTTTCAGCAGGCTGCTTGCAAATGAGCGTTGTGTGGATTTTCTTAGGTTAAAGCCTTATCTCATTTACTCTGGAGCAGTCCAGCATAAATCCATTGACTCTGTGCCATAAGCATGATGTCATTAGAGTTTCATTTTTAATCTGTTGTTGAATTAAAACAAAACCAAACCAATAAAAAACACAAACCCTGATGCCTCAAGCCAAATTGTGCTTCCATTTATGCCAGTGAAGTTACTCAGGATTTACACAGGTGTAAATGGCAGCAAATCTCTTAAATGGCTTGAACAGGATTCCAGCTCCTGTGTTCATGTCCTGCTTGTCAAGAGCGAATTTACAGAGATGAGGTGAAAGTAAAAAGATGAGGGACTCAAACACTTCAGAATGCATCTGAGTGAAATCAAGTTCTTCATCTATAATGGCTAAGGGAATCTGTGGTGTGCTGGGTATTGTAGAACTGAAATTGTATTCTTGTACTGAAACATCAAGATGGGCTTTTAATCTGCAAACCAAATGAAAATTTAACTGCTTAGATCTCAGCCACACAACTTTTCTAGTCTGCCACTGACTCCTCAGTGCAGAGAGGAGCTATTGTAGTCCTGACTTCTTTTCACTATCTGGGATGGGTTTACGCTTCTCAGATAAACTTTGTTTAATACAGTTGAGAGGGAAAGGCTGGGTTTGAGCTGCCTGGTTTTGATGGTAATTTCGGGAGGATCAGGCAAAAATAAGAGCTAACTCTGATACCCTTTCAAGTAAGAGAAGAGATAGATCATATATTCTGAGGCATAAAGGAAAGAATCCTTCCTCAATGCTTCCCTTATGTTTTTTGTTGTGGAGCTTTATCATATGTGGTACTTGGTAGCACCCTCCTACTATTAAGGTACTACACCACTTTCCATTACAGAGCTCTATTTGCAGTTCCTTCCCTCTTTGCCAAACTCCAGCCATCTGGGCTGAAATTCTCGGAGGCAGATGTCTGCCTCAGGCTGAGATCCTTTGGAAAATTTCTATGTCAGAGTGGGTCATCCTTTCTATATCACAGTAACCTGACCCACTGTGAGGATTCTCCCAAAAGTAAACATAAAAACATTGATGGAAAACACTTGAGCTTCTTCTAAATTTGAGCAAGAAAATTGGACAGAAATGGAATATTATCTGCCAGTCTCAGGTCCCAGAGGCCTGATCCAAAACGTAGTGAACTCATCAGGAAGCTTTCACATGGATCAGGCCCTGATTTTTAATGGGTGAGGGAACAGAGAGTTTTGCACAGTGAACGTTTGCCAGGATGCAATTCACCACCATAAATCAAACGCTAAATAATTCCAAAGCCCAATAAATGAGCGTGCAGATGGCAGTGTCTGCTCCCCAGGGATTGCACTGACTGGGATCCAGCCCCAACAGTTTGATCTCATTTAGAGCAGTCTCAAGGATTGCTCTGATTAGGCACTTGATGCAGTCTTGTTGCTTCTCTGCTCTCTTGGCTGAAACCTCCCTGGTGGGAGCAAACCCCCCCATCCACTGCTGCCCAGGATACCTTGGAGTGTGCAGGACAGGGGTTTCACAGCCAGATGTGGCAGAGCAGCTGGAATCAGCTGGGTTAAAAGCTTCCCTTTAGTAAGAAAAATGGAGAGTCACTTGCAGAAAAAGAACAAACGCTCCTGGAGAAGAGCACATGGAGTAACTGTGAACACTGAAGGAGAGAGAAACACCAGAGTGGCTTAGGGCTGCTGGGAAATACCACAGCCTTTGGAAGAGAACTGTTAGAACATTGGGAATCTAATCCATATTGATGCACCCAGCTGTTTAACCTGCAGGGAAAAGGTCCTGGAAATAGCAGGGCTGATGGAAAAGGCTGTGGATGAGGGGCCCTGTCCATGCCTTCCTGTTCTCCACCAAAACCTTCCCAGCATCACAACTGGCTTTAAGCTACACAGAGAAAAGGGTCCTGAGCTTGGAGATGGTGATTTCCTGTAAGTTTTAGAGAAAATCAGTGCCTGAGTAGAGGAGAGACACTCTGGAAATCCCCCTGCTCCCAGAACAGACTGCAGTGTGAGTGTGGCTCTTCTCAGGTGCCAGAAAGTCCAGCCACAAGTGGAGAGGAGTCACAGCTCTGCTGGTTCTGTTGCTCATAATGCAATAAAGTAATTTATTTACTATTATTGGCTGAAAAAATATGTTTTTAGAGTATTTTTAATTTTTTGACCTTTTTTTTTCATAAAATGTCAGATCCTCCCATTAAGAGCTTTGACCTGAACATTCAAAGAATAACAGAAATCAGATCACCTCTAAGTATTTTGCTTCTGCTTTTTGTAATTTTTAATAGGTTATTCTAAATAAACATAATATTCTTCATGATCCTGGTCCCTAAATCAAAATTCCTTTAATTAACAATGTGAAAATGGAATATTTTAACATTCCTCTTAAAATTAAAAAAAAAAAAGTGTAAATTCATTAAGCCTGCCTTTTCTTATGAGCATTGTTTTAAAAAATGTTCCTTTATGATGGAAAAATAAGTAATTTTAACACTTTCTGCAACCGCCAGTTGTTGCAGATGTTAAACTATTTAATTTAGAAAACTTTTTTCAAAAATATATTTTGTAAATGTTCTTTGTTGGTTATGCCTGTGCACTGCAAGTGCTGCCCTTCTTACAGACAGGTTGAGAATATTTGTTTGGAATGTTTCTCCATCTGAAAATGACAATTTGTTTCCAATGGAACATTTTTTTGAGAAAATGTCACGTTCATGTGTTTTAAATCATGCACTGAAGGAAAGTGTTTCCAGTTTTCCACTTCAGAACAGCTTTCTGAAAATGAGAATTGGGGTGAAATGCTTGTGATTTTCTGAGCATTTCAGTTGAACAGGTTTATTTCTAGTTCATTTGTATGATTGAATTAAAGGCGTTCCAGCATCATGAATTATTCACAGAGAACACAGATAAATTTTCTTATAGAAAAAAAAATGATTTTCCTCTAATATTCCTTACCTCAGAACTACTGTAGCTATTTCACCTACCGCATTTTTCAGATCAGTAATTTATAGAACAATTTTAATGCTATTTGAATGCCATGTAATATTGACCTCTAATTCCTCTTGATCAGGGAAAGTACACTGAAAAAACCCCCAGATTTGTATTCTTCAAATAGTTCCCAGACTAGCAGCTGGATTTGTGTTTCATGCAAGAACTGTGGTGCTGAGTCAGAGCAAGTATCTGTTTAATCCTGGAGATATTCATCCACTGATGGCAGCTGAGGGATGGACGAATTCAAGCCTGATTTGTTATAACTGTCTCTGGGTATTTGCAATGGATTATATGTAAGAAGCAGTATGAAGAACACTGCTGTACAAGGCAAGTTTCAGGACAGCACCCTGCAAAAGAAAAGAAAAGAAAAACAAAAACCAGAAAAAACGCACCAAGACACTGAGGTAATTTGACAACAGTCTCTGATCTATTGGCTGCATCTAGGGAAGAGAACTTTCACTCAACAGAAAATTCATATAAAGGACTTCATATAAAGGCTTATGAGATGAGGGAGAAAAAAACTGAAAAACTCTTTTTTTCCCCTGGTATTTACCAGCAGCTTATCCTTTTCAATGCATAGCTTTGAATTTTATGGAGCAGGAAAAAAAGTGAGCAGGTCAATAGTACATACTTCTACAGCATAATTACTTTTCCTACTAGTAAATAGTGTAGATAAATGAAAATCATATTTTTCCTGTGGAGAAGTTTGGGTGTTCTGGGGTGTTTGAATAAAGCACATATTAGCCAATGTGTCTGTTATACACTGCAGTCCTTTGAGACTAGGAAGAGTGGGTTTGAGCATGAGAAGGAGAGATGGTGCAGAGTACCTGTGATCTCTTCTGATCATGTGGGGACAGTGCTTAGTTTATTACATGCTCCAGCCTTGAGTTTTGCGTTTTTATAGAGTGTCAAAATACAACTAAATATTACAAAATCAGTGAGCACTTTACCCAGGGCTTTGTTCATGGCATTGTATTTGAAGAATTGTGCTTTTCTTCCTTATGAGCGTCTTTCCCAGGCTAAAACGTCCTTAAAGTAAACTGTGTGCTGTCACATCAGGCCAGAGCCAGCATTCTGAGCCCTGTGGCTGTGATGCCATAAAGTGCCTTGGGAGCGCAGGGTAGTTCAGCTTGCAGGGGACCTCAGGAGGTGGTGCAGTCACTGCAGCATCCACCATCCCTGCTGTGGGTCTAGCACACTGCTCCAGGAATGCTGGGCAAGCAGCAGATGGACAAATAAACACTACAGATGTGCTGACAGGCTGCCACAGAATCACAGAGTCATTTCACTTGGAAAAAACCTCCAGGATCATCGAGTCCAACCTGTGCCAGATCCCCATCTTGTCACCTAGCCCAGAGTACTGAGTGCCCTATCCAGGCCTTCTGGGACACCTCCAGGGATGGGGACTCCACCACCTCCTTGGGCAGCTCCTTCCAAGGCTTGACCACCCTTTCCATGAAGAAATTCTCCCTGACATCCAACCTGAACGTCCCCTGGCACAACCTGGCCATTTCCTCTTGTCCTGTCCTTTGTTCCCTGGGAGCAGAGCCTGAGCCCCACCTGGCTGCACCCTCCTGTCAGGTAGCTGTAGATAGAGTTAAGATCTCCCCTGCTTACTCTGGTTTAGGAGGTATCATCAAGGACCAAACTGGCAGGTCTGAGACCTGCAGCCCGTGGTTAAATGGCCCATGTGGAACACAGCAATGTCTTGGGTCTCAGTGTTTTCAAAACCTGACAACTAGAAATATTGAAAATTTAATCACATTTTCTCTTCTGAAGAACACTGACAAAAACAGAAGGCTATAACTGACTTAATAAGGACTATTTTTCAAGAGGTGAATGATACAGCAAAGCATATAAAGCAACTTTAGCAGGTGTGGAATACAGCCAAAACAGTGTAATGTGAAATGTGGTGTAGTACAGGGCTAGGCTGTTTCTGCCAGGTCAGGTTGTCTGACCAGATCTCCATGTGGATTCAGGATCTGGCTCACATAGCTGCCTTTCCTCTTTAGGAGTAGAGATTGCAGAGATTATCAGCAATATCATCACAACTCTCCTACTACCCTGTGTGTTTCTTAAGGCTTCTGTATTTGGAGTCATGCAGTTATGGGATGTTGAGGAAACTCCCCAGTGAGAGCACTCCCGGCGCTCTCTGGCAGTGGCACTCCCAAGGTCAGAGATTTGCTGGGACTGAGGGCCCTTCCCTGGCTCCAGTGACCCACGGGTCCCCACCTGGCTCCCCGCACACCCCGCTCACATCACACCAGCTTTGCCAGGCAGAGCTGGCAGAGTCCCAGAGGTCTCATCCCATAAAGCCATTTATTCCTGGGGCAGGAACACAGAAACAGCCCCAGCTGGTGCCTCCAAGGAGGGACCCCAGCAAAGGAACCCCTGGGATTTTATCTCATCCCAGTCTCCCTGTGGCCAGTCTCCCTCTTCCTCCCGAGTCTTTGGCTCCTGCCCCCACCTCCGTGTCCATGCACCCCGCTGCCATCACCCGTTTCCATCTCCCCTGTTGTCCAAAAGGTCAACAATTCCCGGCTGCTGCTGTGTCTCAGTGTCCATTCACCTGGCTGGGTGTCACCTGCCTTTGTGCCCTTTGTCATCCCACAGGCTGGCAGTTCATCCTCTTGTCCTGGGCACCCACCCAGAGCTCAGCCTGTACTTCAGTCTGCATTTAAATCTGCATCTCAACCTGCATTTCCATCTGCAGCTTGCGAGCCCAGCTACCTGCACCAGATGTACAGTGAGAATGCTCAGAATTGCTTACTAGCCCTTGCTGTGGAGAAACTCATGAAAAACAGAAATGCTGAAGCCTCAAAACTCCCAAAAGGAAGAGGATGAACATGAAATGCAGAGCGTTTAAAATGTTAGGCTTTTTAAGGCATTTTAATTGTACTGACTGTAAGTAGCTGTTACAGACTCTGGTTTATATTCCTACACACTGTCCAGGGAGGCAGAAACAGCAGCTGAAAGGCCAAATCAATGCTCAGAACTAGACCACCCTGACCTCTCTGTCCCCATAAACTCACTGGCAGCTTCCCTGCCCTGGGGAAGTTTTGCAGTTCAGGTCTCTCCCGAGCTCTGCCATCAGGACATACCCTAGGAGGCAGCAGAAGCCCACGTTCTTTCACAGCAGCTCAAAACACGTCAACGTCTTTAGCTTTCCTCCTCAGCCTTACCACGAGCTGCCTGTTAATCTCAGTTTTGTTACTGCCCTCCCAGGGATGAGCAGCTTTGCACAGCTCGTCACTGTAGGTATCTGCAGAGTTTCTGAAGCCACCAGCAGCAGGTCTTGCCTGTGACAGGCTGAGCCAGGAACTCATACCAGGATTGAGTGGGTGCCATGCAGAGAGCATTTATACCTTTGTGCAGTGCTCAGCTTGCCTCAGGATTTGCAGCCACAGAGGAGAAATAGCTGCTTCCTCCACTCTGATTTCAAAGTTCTGTAGTGCCCTAGAAAGAGGATGGTGCTTGATGAGTGCCCAGGGACTGAAGCCCAGCAGTCTTTTCCCAGTACCACTTCACATACCTGAAATTAGTCTGGGCAAGCCAGTTAGAAACCTTTTCTAAGGGCAGGACTATATCCAAAGAGTATGCTCACCATAAAGCCAAATTTATAAGTATGATTACCATATAAATGGGATATCCATCTTCAGAAATGAAGGGCTGGGTAGGCAAGGCCACAGTAGTGCCCTCAGGACATGCATTTCTGTGCCCCCCTTAGCTCTGACCTCTCCACTCACCCTCATCATTAAATTAGTGGGCAGCTGCCCCAGGGTAGCAGGGTCAGTGCAGCGTGGGGGGAGATGGCTGGGAGGTGAGGCCAGGGCAGGAGCTGGAGTTTGTGAGATGGTAGCTTGACAGAGGAGAAGGATGGAGGTGAAACAAGAAGTCCTTCTTGCTGGATGTGGAAGTGGCAAATTCAATTTTCTTAGAGGACCTTGGAGCCTGAGCTCAAAATCTGCTTCAGACCAGGTGTCACTGGAGTCTGGTCTTGCAGCCTTGCATGACTGTGCCTTAGGCAGCGTTTTTTTTTGGTGTATTGGATATGTTAACTGGGTGTGCAGTAAACATATAGAGCTCTGACTGATATTTTGTAGTTTTTGCATCTACATCTCTTTTTTTTTCTGGCTACTTTTTACATTTTATGCATTCCAGCCTCCATTTTTTAGAGTCTAAAAAGGACTTAGATTGCTCTAGAAGTACTGAATATTGCTGTTACTTCTGATTAGAATTTTCCTAGGTACTCTCAACTCTCCTATTATAGCACATTCATATTATAGCACTATCCAGAGGGGGAAAAACTCCAAAAGAAAGCAGTATATCTGATGTTGAGAACAAATTTATTTCTAGCCCCAGCTAGAGGGGCTGTTACTCAGGGATCACTGCAAGGGGGTCAGATTCTGGAGTCCCAATGAGCTTTACCCTGAGGTGGGATTGCAAAAATAGACTTCTGATCCTGTGGTAAAACATATCTGCTTGGGGGGTCAGACACTGAATGGTGACAGGAACTGCTGTAAAACTAACACAGCTTTAATATGTGGGGAATAGAGTACTCCATATGCTGCTGTGTGATTTCCTTCTTTGGCTTGGAAGGCTAAAACCCACTGCTTGTATTTGGAAGGCAAATTTCAATTCCCCAAAATATCTTCTCTGAATTTACTTAATTTTACTGGCTGGTTGAGCAGGCTGACCATAGCTCAGACTGGAGTACAGGTTATGTCATTCAGCAGAAAACTCCCTTGTGTGAGCAGAATTTTGTTTCATTTTATTATTTCTTTCCTCTTCTTTCTCCTCCTCCAAGACTATACATACAAAGGGAGGTCACAAAATAAAAATAAGCTGTAGCCAGCAAAGTTAAGGGTTTGAAGTAAAAAAAAAAAACAACCCTACGTATACTTATTAGAATTTCTTGTTAATGAGGTCATTTATGTCAGGGCAGGAAATGTACAAAATAGCACAGGATAGAAAAATCTAGACACCATAAAACACGCCAACAAATTTGGCACACGCATTACTCCCTTAATATGCCCCCAATGTAATCTATAGATCCCACAAGTGACCAGGCTATGCTTATGTATGTAAAAACTCCTATATATGTAGCACTCATAAGAGTAGCAATTTTACTAGTGGGAAAAGATTATTGTGGTCTTTTTATATAGAATATAGGTTTACTTAGAGTGAGTCCTTGTAGAAGAGTGCAGAACCATGAAAAACTGTTAAAATGTCATGATTACATTAATTTCATACTTAAAGGAATACTTCACTTTAAGTTATGGCTCCAAAATTACACTGCTCATTCATGATGTTTTTAATGTATAATTGGCTGCCTTCAAAAATGTCACAGTAGGAGGGGAAAAAAAAAAGTTCATTTTCCTTGGCATGTGTACTGTTGCTATTCCTGTGTTCATTTGGCTTGGCTCGGGGAACCAAATGCTGCAGTCTGAAATAACTTTTTATATGTTGACATGTGCATTTAACTAGAATAAGCAGGCAGAGTGGACCAAGTTGGATTCAGCAAGGAACAAAATATATCTTGTGTTGTACCTTTTAATGTGTCAGCCTCAGTGTCTGATTCTTTCTTGTTTCACCATTGTCACGGCACGCGTGGACCACAAAGACCAGGCAGTGAGGTAACACCCGTGGGGGCAGGAGGGAAGAGTAAGAAGGAAGGATGGAAAATACAATCTCTTGAAGAAAAAGCTGGGAAGGGAATACTATTGACCTGTTGAAATTTATTTAGCAACATGTATTTAGCCTGTTGTTTCCCAGAGCAAATAGATCTTTGCTGCTTTGTTGACTGTCTCTCGGTGTGGCCTAAGGAGAGGCCTCTCCAGTCCCACACGCTGAGCTGGATTCTTGAAACCTCACCTCGTGTTCACCCCCCTGGCCTGAGTCTTGACCATTTCTTGAGTTGATTTGAGCTGCAGGTACTGGATTTGGTCTGATCTCTAAACCACGGGCCACTGACACCTGTGTTTGACAGCCAGCCTCAGGAGAAGGGCCATGGTGCTGCGCTGTGGTGGGGATGTGGTGCTGTGTGGAGCCACGCTGTGCAGCACCTTCCCCTCGTGTCCTGTCTGCTCCCCACTTCCCCCAGCACACAGCTGGGCTGCAGGAACCTGCCATGGCATGGTTTTCTGTTTGTCGCACACCTCCTCTACAGCTGGGGCGTTCCTCAGCTCACAGGGATGTCCCATAGTCTAAACCATGGTTATGTCACCCGGACCTTACACGGAGAAAATCCTAAATGCTCACAGGGCTGCAACACAAGTGGACACATAAGGAGAATCCCAAGGAAATTTTGTAGGCAGTCCCACAATTCTGAATGTCTGCCTCCTGGGTCATTGCTTTTGGAGAGAAAAAAGCCAGTCTTCTGTACCCACCTCCTGACAGTCACACGAGCCCGACAAACACCCTCAGAAGAGCAGACGGCTGTGCCCTGTGAGAAGTCTTTCTGGGAAGCAGAAGTTAAGGATCAGCAGTGGGTAGTGCCCTGCTTGTTTTGCAAACTAGGCAAAAAAAGACACCTTATTTGGTTATAAACAGGAAGCCCGGGCCAAGTTAGTGGAGGTTCTTGTCCAGGACCACTCCCTAGATGAGCTCAGGCTCGATGTTCTTGTCAAGATGAAAATCGTGGCACGCCCTGTGCCTTGCGCATTGTTGGGACCTGCTCCTGACCACATCTCAGCAGGGCTTTCTGCCTTGAGCACGTTCAGATTTGGTGTGTAAAGACCTAGGGGTCTGTTAGGGAACAAAAAAACCAAAAAACCCAGGTGAAAAATTAAGGATATTTAGGAAACTTTAAACCGTGCACTGAAGTCTACTGCATCAGTGTAATAGCCTATGATAGAGCACCAAAATTCTAGGATTTTGGGGGCTTTTTGTATCATTGTGTCAGTCTTCCAATGTTTTAGATAGATGTTGTGTTCTACATGACATCTGTTGGTCTTCCAAATGAGGGCTTCTGTGTTTAAATCCCAAGGAGACATTAGTGTTTGTGCCACTAGTTCTCCGAACTGTTTCCACAGTGGAAACAAAGATGGACATACAAGGAGCTGGTTTTTGATATCTGCAGATTTTATTGGCTTTTCCCTGTGATATACCTGATACTGGGGGGGAAATGATCTTTTGTTGTTTGTGTGTTGACTTGTTTACTAAAAAACTACCAACAAATCAAGTAAGACTTGAACTGAAAATGCTCAGGAAAGCTAACCCTGAAGTCCTTGATCCATGTTGCCCTCCATGCAAAAAACTGCCATCCTCACCTGAGGAACTAATATCCAGTTTTAGAATTAATCATCTGTTTTATTTCTTCTTTTTTTTTTTTTTCTCTCCTTTTCTTCTTATCTGTCCTGTATTGGAGGACAAATATCACCTATTTGAGCTGTTTTATAAAACAGCTTTGTAGTGCAAAGCCAAATATATTTTGGCTTCTCTGTCACTGGGGGGAATGAGTGCTCAAATGCAGTATTTATTAGCATTTAAATAGTCTCAATTTTACACCTTTGTGTGTGCACATGCACACATTTTACTTCTCAACCCTCTCCACTCTCTCCCCCTCAAGGCATTAATGAAGTTTGTTGTTCTCAAAATAGCAGTTCTGTTTGGAATACCTAATTGCTGGGTTTCTGTTGTGGTGCTTTGGTCAGAAAAAGCCCCGTAAAGAGCAGGCCATGTGTCCCTGGCTCAATGGGGACCTGTGTTCCCCTCGGGGAGCCTCCAGGGGCTGTGGCTGAGGATCTCAGCTCCCTGTTTCATGTAGACCTCTCTGGGACAAGCAGCACACACTCGGTTGATGGGCACCGTAAAAGGGCTGCTGGAACTGAATGATTTATTTATTTATTGCTTCTATATTTATTTATTGCCAGTGTCAAAGAAAAGATTGTGCTCGCGGGCTTTTCATCTTCTCCCAAGCGCTGCCTGCACACTGCACTGCAGAAATATTTCCCCCTCTAAATGCACTTGTGCTGACTGGAACTGGATCCTCACAGGCAAACTGCAACTCTGCTGCTGCTACAATGTCATAATATTTCATAGGTCATTTATAAATATTATTGCCAGAGCAAATAAATTTCTTCAGAGTACTTAGTCTACTGCTAATAAATAGTTTATTTAAGCTTGTAAGAATGGTGACATTTCACTTGGAATATCTTTGGCCTCTTAAAAATTGTTAGTACAGAGAAGAAAAGGGGAAAAATAAACTGGAAAAAATATGCAGCAGATCTTTTGATATTTTTTCCCTATGTTTTTACTTGCTTAAAAGGGCCTTCTTGTCAGACTGCATGTCTCTGGGTGAAGATATTACAGGGTTTGATTAATGTGGATTATTTAACATCTTTAGTAGATTATTCCCTCTTTTTTTTCTCTTTCCCTTTTTCTTTCACTTTCAGAGCTGCATGCAGTTACTACATCAACAGTAGTAACTAAGTTTCTTTTGCCACTTTCCCCTTTTGGGATAAACATTATGGGCATGGTGGTGGCATTTTATTTGTTAATTTTTTGATAGTTTGGCGTAGATTTAGATTTACCATTATTATTCAACTCGCTCTTAGGTTAAAAAGGCTGGGGTTCAGATGGATTTTTAATAGTGATATGAAGACACAGACCAGGAGGGGAGAAGGCTTAGGTTTTGTGGTGTGGTTGTGTTTTGTTGGGGGTTTTTTGACATCTCAGCAAAGGTTTCAACTCTCAGCTCTTTTCATTCAACTATTGAATTTACATCAAGAATGAATGCTAAAATTTTCTTTCATGTGCTTCCCATAAAACGTGTCATTTCATTCAGGCTCAGGAGGAGGTACAAAGCTGATGATTTTATTTGTGCATGTGTGGGAACATTATATTTCTATTGCAATCATCCAGTATGGAAAGAAAAATAATGTTCCATTGAAAACCTCCAGAGATTTCTGAATACAGTCCTGTTTAAAAATTAAAATCCTTGCAGTTCTAGAGATGCTTAATACCTCCCCTGGCAGAGACCATGCCAGTCTCTTACAGATGACAGGCAATCTCCAGAAACTCTGTGAACAGGCAGGGGAAAAACCTCAAGCAAATTCAAAATATCTATAGGAAGGGGAATCATTTTATACTTAGGGAGTTAGCGGGCACTTGGTCAAAGAATTCTGGTGTAAAGAGCCTGGAAAATTTTGTACATACCTCACCCAAATCCCACATAAGACTGGGAGGAAGGGAAACAAACCTCCCGTGTGCTCTTTAGCTGACGAATGACAGGGTTTCCAAGAGCAAAGCAGGAAATTCTCTGCACTTAGTTACAAGTTTATGGCAACACAGGTGTACTCTCCTGCAGACTTTGGCCTGCACATGATTTTGTCATTTAAATAGGGAGAGGAGAGGAGAGGTTCGGAGAGGAGAGGTTCGGAGAGGAGAGGAGAGGAGAGGAGAGCTCTTCTGACTTGGATTTCTTGGTTCTGAATGGGCTTCCCTTCTATTCATGGTTTCTGCCTCAGAATACCATGACCTTGTCTTTTTAGTTGCCTGTGTAGGAAATGTTTTGTCTTGTTTTCCTTTTTTTCCTTTTTTCTTTTGGAAAATATCAATCTATGAGCAGTGCTTTCATTCACTTTCTTCCACAACACATTTGTTCTGAACATTCCTCTTGATACCCAATGCACCACAAGGATGGCACTGCAAAGCCAGAAAGGAGCTTTCCCTGGCCTGTCAGAGCAAGAGTCTGAATTAAAAGACGATAAAAAGGCAATCTGTTTTCAGCCAGATTTATACAGATGAACAAATAAAAAGGCTTCAGGTCCAGTATTCAGTAATGTTATGGCAATAGAATGTGTGTGGATCACTTTAAGAGGATTTGCACAAATATCCTCTGCAAACTTACTGTGCTTTTTGATCTTTAGCTCTGGGAAGGAATACAGGAAGGGGGGAAATGTCTCCACAACATCAACACTGAAACAGCTTCAGTGGTAAAGCTTTTGGGTGGTTTCTCTTTTTTTGTGCAAAAATCTGAGCTCCTCTGCATCCCTGATGTCCAGGGACAGATCTCAGTGTAACTGAGTGTGCAACATGAGAAGCCTCTGTGCTGATTCCTGGCAGCTCTGCTCATGTTTTCCACCGAAAACTGAGAACTTTGTTCCTCATTCTCAAATGACCCCACAGCTCCTGGAGGGGCCACAGCTCAGCCAGCCCTTGTGCTGCACCTGTGTTGTTTGCCCTCCGAGGAGGGGGCAGGCAGGGAGCACAAAAGGCTACTGCAAACAGCAGAATTACCTTCCAACAGTATTGTCCATGTTTTCCAGGGAGTTTATTGCAAAACCACCTTGGTCCCTTTCCTGACCATGTTTGTGTAGGCTGGAGAACCTTGCAGGAAGGCAGGATGCATCTCAGCTGTTGATTTTTTATCTTTTCTCTGATCTTCAGGGCATGCTACAAGCAGCATAATACTTCATATGCGTGTTTAGTATCACTAAATATCATTTTCGTTTGGGCTTTTTCCTTTATGGGCTGCATAAAAGACACATTTTATGAGATTTTAACTTTCCCCATAAAACCTCTTGCTTGCAGCAAGCTACATTCTGCTCAGTAAAGCTGTCAAAATTGACAGATTCAGCTTTGATCATAGTAACAAATGTTTGACCCCAAGTTTTCAGAAGTGTCCCTTATATATGGGGGGAAAAAAAATCATTGCACTTTCCAAAGGCAAACTCCAAAGCTTAGGGAAAATTATGCTGTTGCATGTGAATATTTTGGCTATTACTGACCCTTGCTGAAGGAAGCAGCTTGAAATTTTACTGAGTACTGAAGACAACAGCTCCTGGAAAATAAGTTCAGTGTTTTCAAAGGGTCCAGGGAGATAGGTCTATTTGCAAAATTACTGTTAACCTACTGACATACATAGAGCTAATTCTTTAGATTTCAGTGATGTAACCAAAAGAGTGAGATTTTGGGATGAGTAGGTGTTATAGCTTGTGTGTGTGGTAGATGTTATCAGCCTGAAATGCTACAGAAATTTAAAACTGCTGAATACCATTTCCAGCTCTTTCAATGTGCTTCAGAGAAATAACTAATATAGAGCAGTTTCCAGTTGTAGGAACCCAGGTGGGCCTGGAGCCAGTCTCTCACCTGGCTGAGGTCAGAGCTGATGGGGCTGAGCTCCTACAAGCAGCTGTTCAGGGTTTCACTGCAAATTGTCAGAAGTCCCAGAGCTGGAGAATTTACTTGGAAATGTTGTGTTTGTCCAGAAGAGGAGAAGGTGGATCTGCCTTTGAGGTACTTCTCAGATGACTGGGTTTAAATTTGACACTCACCTTTCACAGAGCTGACATCAAATGGGATGCATCCTTTTTAAGTGAAAAATACTCCTAATCACCCAGAGAAGAATAACAATTTTCAAGACAGTAAACCAACACTACAAATACCTGTAATGCCAGGATCTTAAGCCCAGGGACTGCATGACAAAAGCAGTTTAGTACTGTTCTCTCAGTCCTTCATCAGAACAGTGCTTTCTTTTTCTCTCTGAGTTTTTAATAGACATCTCAAGTTGAGATGACTGCCAGCGCTTTCTTCTGGTAAGACTCAGTTTTGATAAATATATATTTTACATTTGTAGCTATAAATATATACAGAGTATACACTTTCTGTAGGAAGCCAGGTTCCATTTCTAGTTAATTTTCTGATTCAATCAGCATGTGTATATTGCTTTAATTCCCTTTTTTTTTAAATTTGCGTATGCCCAGTTGTGAGAAATCTTGTGACATTTTACACGAATCTACTTTCAGTTCCTGTGCCTGATGAGTTCATTTCTGTAACATGGGTCTCTATCTTGGTTAGGGCACAGCACTGAGACTGAATTCTGTGGTTCTGAGAAGCAGACTCTTGTGCCTGGAGGCAAAATCAAATAATCTTTAAAAGAAATCAGACTATTAATATCCCATTTAGATAATTAGTTGTATGCTTTTATAGACAGAAGGGGTTATGCAATGACATGAAACAAGAAATAATATCAAAGGCAGGTTAAGGCTATTTTCATTTCCCCAAATAAACATACATCTGTGCAAGTCAGTGCTACACAGACTATCAAGTAGAAGAGGTTTGCAGGATCAGATGCTTTATGAGTAGCTAGAAGATATTATTTAGCATTTTCTCAAACCAGACATATGCCCCATGCCTATCCATGCCTCAGAACCTCAGTCTAACCACTACATGATGGATTTAGAAAGAAATTTCTGCTGTGGCCAGCTCATCCCTTACAGCTGTCCACTAACAATGCCGTCACCTCTCTGTGAGACATCTTTTTATCCATCCCAGATGCTAAACCCTGTTTTTCTTTGCAAAAAAGTGCCCCACAAGAAAAGCCAGAATCTTTTAAATGCCATGAGACTAAAAATTCTCTTAAGTTCAGGATGAGCCTGCCAAAGACAAGGTACTCTGAATTTACACTCTGTAACTGAGAGTTGTCTCTGAAAAACAGAACAGTGGGTGTAAAAATGTGTTGAAGTGTGCAGAGTTTCAGCTAGGTTTGTTTGTAGGTAAAGGAACTCTCTAAAGTAGAACCAGGCCAGCATAATCCAAACAAACCTTGGTGTTAAAAATACCTTGCTGGCTTGGGCTTTTTGTATCACAGGACAAGGAGGACAATACCCTGCTCAAAAAGATAACTCCCTTTCAGCCATTTGAACAAAATCTTTAACCAGGTTGTACATATGTTTAGCCAGTGATCATGTAGGCTTCTCTGAAGAATCAGACCCTTGTGTGTGTGGCTTGTGAGGATCTGAGGGATGTGGTATTTGTAGGAGTCCTGTTCAGAAAACAAGCAGCTATCCTGAGGTCACAGTGAATATCCAAGATTTTTGCATCTAAAACTGAGGTCCAGGCAGTGCTGGAGTCCTCTCTACCCATGGATTTCTCCTCCTCCAGAAAGAGGAATGGCAGGAAGGGTGGACAGGTACAGAAACCTGAAGTTGAACTCACTGCTTCTAAACTCTTCTGTTTATTATCTTTATCAAGTAGTTCAACCTCCAGTGTTCTTCAGAGTACTTCAGCCTGAGAGAATTCTCTCAGAAATGCAGCTTCCCCTTGGCAACTCCTTTCCAACACACACTCTGACACGGTTAAAGCAAATCCTCTATTAAGCTCATTCAGTGACCAAAAAAATCTTTGTTAACAGAGAGTTAAAATTGCCCAGTGGTTTCTCATGTCTTTCCAAAATGCCTTGCTCAGCAAAACTCACTCCCCTGAAAACACAGAAAATGAGGAGTCCTGGCATAAACCAGCAGAACCTTAACTGTGACCCCCTGGAAGTCTCAGTCCCTGGAATTACTGGCATTCTCTGCAGATGAGTTCAGTGCAGTAGGTTTTTCTGAGCCTTATGCTCCAGAACAGCATGTGCTATCAGCAGGCAAGCTACAATCTGCATTTGTTTTTATTTTGCTTGGGGTTTTTGGCAGTGGAATCCCTGCATTTTAAACAGTGTCAGAGGAATATTTTGATAGGATTTAGAAAAAGATGCTTTAGCCATTCGTCCCCTTTCACTGCAGTCAGTTGTCTGCCTGATGGATGAGCAGTGTATGCCTTACCTGGGCACTTCTAGAAGTTCAGACATTTGCCCCTTTTGCTCTCATCTCTACTGGATTTTAGCACACAGGGAAGAATACACCACTGGCAGGCTCCTCACACTTTCTGACCTTGACAGTCACTTCATCATGCTCCAGTTTCTCTTCCTCCACCACTTTTTTCACTCCTGTTTTCCAGCCGCAAGAGTCCCCTCCAGGACCTTGTCCATGATGCCAATAAACTGCAGTGCAACCTATGTAAATCTCAAGGTTTTTAGGTACTTTACAATCAGCCCAATTTCAGCCTAAATTTCAAGGCTTTCCAGTTTAGTTATGGCAAAACCAGATTGTTCTGCTACAATCAGCATTCCTCCGGGGTTAAAATATGAAGCAAAAAGCAATACTGTAACTGCTCAGTTTCCTTCAAAATATTTAATTGTTTGTAGGCTATGGTGAAGTGGGGCTTTAAAGCACCCTCAATAGATATCAGGGAAACAGGGTTGTGAAATGCTGTGCAACATCAGGCCTTGTGTTTGGGAATATTCAATTTCTCACAAACCCAGGATATTTTAATGGATAAAAAAGTAAAAAGCTGTAGGAAAGTTCTTTTTCATCTCAAGTTTTTGTATGTGTAGTTTACAGGAGCAGTAATTTCAGGCATAGTTGTGATGTTTCTTGAAGTGAGGGCACAGTATCAGCTCTTTAGTTCCAAGATGGAGCATTTCCAGATCCTTGAGTTTTAGTGCTGATGTTGGTAAATAAGGTACAGTTTTTGGCTAACCATACAGGTACAAATTTGTGGGTTAGACCAAAAAAAGAAATACCAGCACACTGACAGGAATTGATTCAAATGTAGATTCTCTAATAGTTGTGCTCTTGTTCCAGTCCTTCAGGCTGAAACGAAAGCTCAGAGCCCTTTTGATTGGAAGCAGAGATTTATGGTTAATTATAGCATTTCCCATGATTATATGTTTGTGCTTCAGTAATTGCTAGATGAGGAGGAACGTTGAAACAATTTTAGGGCTAGCATGTTGCTCTACCAAAAGATACACCTTCAGATATCTCAGCATGGGCCCTTCCTTATTTCTTTATAAGGAAAAATAGATGGCAAAAGTTCCACTCCACTGGTCCTTCAGAAAGGTGGCAGCAGGAGACAGTGCTGCTTGTGCCTCCACTGCTTCTGTCCCACACCTTTTCTTCTACAGACAAGTCCCTCAACATTGCCATCTGAAAAATAGCAGTGAAAAAAAGTCTGGGGTGAACAACGAGCTCAACTCATCCAGACCATGAGTTCTGCAGGGATCAGACAAAATATTTTGCCATCAAGAGCACAATAGATTTGTTTATGATAATATAGTCAGGTGCCCAAAATTCTGATGCTGTACGTCATAGAGTCACGGCATGGTTTGACTTGGGAGGGACATTTAAAGATCATCCAGCCCAGCCTCCCTGCAATGAGAAGGGACATCTTCAACTAGGTCAGGTTGCTCAGTGGCCCAGTCCTGGCTTTTATGGTAATTCTGCCCTATATTCCAAATGTATGATTGTACATTGCAAGGTAAGAAGCGTTACTAAATTCCCATCCTTGTCTCATAATCTGCATCATAATTGCCTATATTTAAAAAGAACTCCTGTGAGCAATGTACTTATTTTTTAAATTTACTCACAAGGAGAATAGTAAAAAGTGAACTACTGTGCCAGATGTTCAAAGACTATTTTTATTCCCCATCTACCACTTTCATGACCATAGAAACATTGCCCTTTTTTTCTTTTTCTTTTTTTTTTCTTTCTTTTTTTCAGTAGAAAAGCTAAAGTGAACCTTGATGAACTGAAAGCTAAAGGACACATCAGATTTTAGATATGAGTTCACTATAGCTGTAGCTGTGAAAGTTCACTATAGCTGTAGCAATGAAATACAAGTATGCTTTGGAGATATTCAGTTACTGACTTAGAAGATGATGATCACAGAATCACTTGTCGTGGAAGTCAAAGTGAAACTCTTACCAGAACTACAGAATTTATATTTCCACATCCACCCCCAGAAGAGCCAGGGCAGTGACTGGCCGAGACTTCCACAATCCCTACAGGACAGATGTTGATGTCATACATACTCTGAGCACCCAAGAAACATAGGTGATGAAATAAATGATGGGGATTGTACAGATGACATTCTCTACTGGAGCAAGCCAGCTCAGGATCTAATTTATAAGATACACATTTAAGTCTGAGCTAACTCCCTGTATTAAAAATTTAGAAGAAAATAATTTTTCCTATATAATTCATCCTAGAGCACGTGTCTGACACAGGTGCTCTTTTCTCTGGAGGTACTTGGTTCTTTCCACTGGCTGCTAAGGGAGTCTTGATATTGAGCTCAAGCACAAAGGAGAGGGGATCCATCCAATCCCTGTGGCTGGTGTAGAAAGAGATATAGATGTAGTGTAGCCCTGATTTTTAGCCTTCTGCTGTTTTAGTCTCTCAAATTCTTTTCCCATAGATTTTGCTGTAAATAAGAGAATTGTTTGTGTCAATTTTATCTATGTTTTCATTCCTTCTTAGGGGAGAGAATCTTTTGATAGACATCTGTCTTGACCAATGGGATTGAAGAAGCGTTAAGTTTGCCTACCAATCACTGGGCTTGTTTAAAATACTATGTAAAGGAGTCAAATTTAAAATAAAGAGTTAGCTTTCAGAATTCTGACAGAAGTCTGTGTCTTCATTTTGTGTCCTATTGGAACAATGTAGAAAGAGATTTCTTTCTCTTATCAGCTGAGGATGATGTTTTCCCACTGGCAGCTGAGACCTGGAGGGGAGTTCAGTCTTTAACCAGGTGGAAATGGTTCAGAATGTGGTCTGGACAAGCTGCAAGAATATTGCAGTCTGATTATTCCTTATCCTCTCTGTCTTGGTTGCTCAGGACATCGAAGTCAGTATTTTTCTGTTTCCAGATATATTTGGTACATTAAAATCTCACTGTGAGATGAAGCCACTCTTCACAGGCTGGAATTTTTCTCTTGAGATGTGGTCCTTGCTTGATAGTCTTGTGTTTTCTGTGCTTGCATTATTCTCCAGGACAGGCTGGGGAATAAGACCTTACTCATTTTTACTGCTGGCAAACGACTGCTGGGCACCTTCATATTTAACTACAAAACAGGATACAAAGAGCAAAGAGATTTATTTTAGGCTGACTTTAAAAAGAACCAAGTACTATTTTTAGTGTGTTTACTACTTGTCAAAGGGATTTTCTGTTGTCTCAAACCCAGGCCACTGAGGTTTACCACTGCTTGTATAACATTTTTTCAATAGTGCTGTTCCTTTTTCAGTAATTGGTGTGGCTTCCCATGGCTCCAGCAGCCCTGCTTTCCCTGGGCAGCCTGGGAGGGGGGATTTGCCCACGCTGGGGTGAGAGAGGCTGCACTTTCTGGGTCTGGGTGGGATCCTTGTTGACTTCATCTGCCTCAGAGTCAAGCCCTGGACTGTTTTGGTTTCCCTGAAGCCTACTTAGTTTCCTGGTAGGATACATTTCTAAATATAGCCCTTACATTGGGTGCAGGAATGTTTACCCATGCAAAGTCAGGCAAGGTAAACACTTCTAAAAATTTTTTTTTTTTTTTTGGTCAGTACCTTTTTAATGGAAATGAGTCTTGAATTATATTTGGCATCATCCTGGGGTGGAGGAGCCAAATACAGAGACAGTCTTCCTTTTCTGATATTGTGATTTCTAATTTTATTTTCATGTGGAAAGGGGTGATTTAGTGATCCTGCATTGTAGGTGTGTCAGTCAGAGTGGATGTTATGAATTTTGCATTCACCTTTTTAATAACACAGCCCTGAATGAATCTGTTGACAGAAGCTGAGCAATTTAAAAATACATTTGAAAGTATGCAATAGGATTATGACAGAGGGCTGTGCCAGAAAAAATACAAGCTCTTACTATGCTGTTACAGTTGCTTAAGCACACATTAAATGCATAGTTTGCACTCTTTTTTGCTCTCTCTCTTTCAAAGAATGTATTGTGAAGTACATTTATTTAGGACTTTGCCATTATGTTAATGCAGCTTTGATTCTACTGATGGATTTATCTTTTTAATCCCTCCTGTGTATTTGTGATAAGCTCTGACTCGAGATTTGACGTCAGCTTGCATTCTGTTCACATAAATCTGATTTAAAAGCTATTTGTGTGAGTGGTTTGCTTGAATTTTTTAGACAGGAAGATGAACTTGTGAGCAGGCTGTTATTTTCTCATAGGGTGCAATCATCTCATCAGCTGGTACCTCTGAGGAGTGGTGAAGATTCCTCTTTGCCAGTCCTAATGAAAAAGTCGTTGTGTCAAATCACACCTTGTGGTTTTTCTACTTTTGTGTAGAGGAATAACCTAATTCTGGTACAAGATAGAGAAAAAAGAAAACCTTTGAAATATATTGATGGCTTTTTGAAAATCAGTATCCCTTCAGCAAGCTCCCTACAAAAGACAATTTTCTACCAACACAAGTGAGTGGTGCCCAGAAAAACAGGGTCAGCACTGGAGCAGTGATTTGGTCCTCCACTCCCCTTGTCCTTCACACCCCATCCTGTGGCCTTGCACTCACTTATTTATCCTCATAGAGTCATAGAATCATAGAGTGGTCTGGGTTGGAAAGGACCTTAAAGCTCATCCAGTTCCAAAACCCCTGCCATGGGCAGGGACACCTTCCACTATCCCAGGTTGCTCCAAGCCTCGTCCAACCTGGTCTTAAACATCCAGGGATGGGGCAGCCACAGCTTCTCTGGGCAACCTGTGCCAGGGCCTCACCACCTCACAGGGAACAATTTCTTCCCAATATCCAATCTAACCCTCCTCTCAGTCAGTGTGGAGCCATTGCCCCTTGTCCTGTCAGTCCAGGCCTTTGTCAAGAGTCTCTCTCCAGCTTTCCTGTGGGCTCCCTTCAGTCACTGGAAGGCACTGGTCCAGCTCTCCCCACCAGCACCTCCAGGTCCTTCTCCCAGGGTTGTTCCATCTACTCATCTCCAGCCTGGATTGCTCTGAGGGGTTGTCCTGAGCCAAGTGCAGCACCAGCACTTGGTCTTGTTCAACCTCATGGGATTCCCATGTTGCTTTCGTTCTTTTTTTGTTTAAATGGAAGCAGGATGCTCCTTCAGGAACAGACTTCATCCATAAATAACACAGTGCTGTGTGTGGTCTGATATATATGAAATTTGAGTGTTTATTTTGTCTGTAATGACAATATCTGCCTTATGCAGAGGTCAGGAGGAACTTGCTATTTCTTGTAGTGTATTCCTTCTTTGTACTGCAGCAGGACACAAGATCCCCAGGTCTGCAGGAAGATGCTTCACTAACATAAAGTAAAATACAAAAAGAAATAGGGTCGTCTTGTAGGAGCCATCCTTGCTCATGCTGAAGATCCCTGTCCTCTCTGAGGGACCCTGTGTTCCCAGAAAGAGCTGAGGCACTGAGCAGCACCAGAAACAGCCAGATGGGAGGAGGGGCAATGTGCACCTGGGACTTTGTCCAGTGCTCTAGAAAGTCTTGTGAATTGGAGATCCTGGAAAGAAATTTGGCATTTGAGTCAAGCTGCTCATGCGTGGTGAGTCATGGGGCTGGGAAATCACAGACAAGCCTTGCCAAGTGTGGGCAGAGTCTGGGGAGCTCTGGATGAACTGGATTCCCTAGGAAGTGCAGGGCAGCAGTGTCCCCTCCCTCCTTCCATACCACAAGTTCCCCTGGGCTCATCTGTGTGACATCCCCTGGTCAGCTGGGCTTTAAATCTGGCTTGGGGAATATCCAGCTCCCAGATCTCCACCAGCAGCCTTAATGGTGAGAGGGCTACCACTGCTTGAACTCCTGTTGCTTTCTCCACTTCCCTGCTAATCCTGCTTTCCTGCCCAGTGAGGGAGTTCTTGAGGCTATTGGCCAGAGCTGGTGACAACATGCACGGCATCGTCCTCTGAGCGCTCTGGAAGGAAGCGTAATTTTGGAAATAAAAATAGAACAATTGATTTGTGAGCTGAGCTCTACATTGACACAAAAAGGGTCATTGAAAGGGCTTTGCACAAAGTAAAGGGGGTTATTTGAGAAAGTGCCCGAGCTGCAGAAATGCTGAACAATGGGAGTTTGACTGTAATATGCTTAACAGAGCCTCTCGAATGCTACCCAGCAGTTGTGACAATGCATGTCATCTGTTGACATGCAGAGAAAAATTGAAGCCCATTCAGAGCAGAGCTATTTTGGGGTGTTTGTTCCAGGCCCTGTGCTTGGCTCAGGCCGTGTGTGTGAATGGCTGCAGACGCCTCCCCAGTCAAGTAGCCGTGGGTTTGGCAATGAGCTCCCTCCCACTGGGAGATAAGGCAGTTTGTACCCTGTCAGTGACCAGAGGCAGCCACAAAACATTAGGCAGGCTCCTGACTGTCGAGAGCTGAAACTGCTTGAAAACAGCAGGGTCAGTCTGCTCTCAAACACACTGGTATTATCTCATTAGTGGTGGCATTTACTGCACAGCTCAAGGAGCAGAAAAGGGAGTTGTTAAAAAAGAAAAAAAAAAGGCAAACAAATAGTATATGAAATCGTTAGGCAGAGGGAATGGTGTTTACATGTGGGCTTTTTCCTTATTAAAGAAAGTAGTAGTTGTGCTACTAAGTGAATCATTTACAAGCAGCAGATTATCACTTCCTTATCTTACCTCCAAATTACATTCTCCTTTCAGCTGGCAAGGAGAGAAGGCATTTTACCTGAAGCTCAATCCTTGTTTATAAAACTTTTTTTTAATTTTTTTTTTAACAATTGAAGAAATACAGTGTACCTCATAATATTCAGGTTTGGGAATGAGAGACAGGCCCTCCTGTGAAGCTCCTCTCTCTCCCCTCTCTCCATATCCACCTTCTCCTTTCTCCCATGGGACGGTTTTGCTGTTGGCTTCTCTGCTGCCAAAGGGAATGTCACAAATTTAGCTCTGACTTTACTGTGGAATTATGGCATAAATATTCAAGAGAAGACCAACCAGGAGGATAAAAATACCAGACAGCACACGAGTGGCACATCCCTAGGGGCCAGCAGGAGTGGCAGGAGACGTGGGGAGTGCACAGGAAGCTGTTTCCTTCAGCAGCACTCTGATATGTCCAGCAGCTACACTTCCACCAGGTTGTAAACGTGGTCACAAACACATGAGTATCTGAGGTGTTTCCACAACGGGACCTGGAAATGGAAGTGCTTCATCCTGTCCCTGCTGAGGAGTTCAGGATGGGCTTGGACTGGCAGCAACCCCACTCCTGTAGCCTGCTGCTGTGGCCACGTGCAGTTCTCACAGGCTTGGGGGCCACTTGGCAGATGAAAGGCTTTGCAGGGTCACAATAGTTATCCCTGCCAAAGGTGTGCACTGGGATACTTCCTCAGAAGTGGATCCTCCTTTTAGTCCGTGCGTGTACTCTCTGCTGCAGTGCTGCTCTCAGCTGTGACCAGTGGGTTGGGGTCACACAAATCATCTGCATGGAGAGTTATCAGAGGTGCCCTGCTGTAAGAAAGAAATAAGTAAATAAGGTGATAGAGGGAGAGGAGAGGAGAGGTTCGGAGAGAAAAGAGAAGAGAAGAGAAGAGAAGAGAAGAGAAGAGAAGAGAAGAGAAGAGAAGAGAAGAGAAGAGAAGAGAAGAGAAGAGAAGAGAGAGAAGAGAAAATACTGAAAGTTTACAGTGGAAGAGGAAGCTGCAGAAGGGTCTTTAAGCTTTCCTTGATGCTCAGGTGTTGCAGCCATATCATAGGGGATTTAATTTTAACAAATGAACCATATACACAAAGATCTGCTTTTTACAAAACAGAACAAACTCCTTGGGTTTCCAGAGCACAAACTAGTTCTTCATGTGGTTTCCTCAGATGTATGTGTTACTTGGCAGATAACGTAAAACCTGTGCACTCGCTGTGAAGGATTTTCTGTCTGAGCTGTGTTGGTGAATTGTACTTTCTCAGGCAGAACAAATTATATGATTTAGTTTCTTGCTGAAGTACAGGTGTAGTTCTGGCTCACATAAGTTCACATATACAAGTGCTAAAATTACAGTTTCCAAAAAATCTAGGGGGAAAAAGAGTGCCCTTAATTTCTTGACTGTTTGGCTCAGGTAGTTTTCAGAAGACAAACACAGAGAGGGGTATGCAGAGAACCAAAAGAATGTGTTGAAAGTGCAAATGCACACAGACACAAAAATATTCTGAGACAAGCTCACTGGTATGGGGATCTATAAAAAGACACTGAGTTAATGATTTTCACCTTTTGGAATGAAAGTTTATGCAACTAAATTGTCCAGACACCAATTTTTTTTCCCCCAAAATTGCCAATTTCATATGTTTTCTTAGATCAACTTTTCATAAAATGCATAACAGTGGCTTTAGGCTGAATCCAATTCTATAATCTACTGGGAGTTGTTACATTAAAATAAACTTTCAGATGATAGGGCCCCTCCTGTGCTTGTTGTCATACACAGACATGCTGCTTTATAGCACCAGAGTGTTTGGTTTCAGACAAACTAAAAGTGCTTCTAATTTAATTGAAACAGCACAGGCCAAGTTGTGAGCAATGAAATGGATACTGAGAAAAGAACAGGACAGGAACTACACTGAATAATGCAGCTGCAATTCAGTGCCAACAGAAAATGGGTTCCAGTATTTTTTTTTTTTACTAAGACATGGACTTGTCAAACAAAAACTGGCAGGGTAAAGTTATCTTTTAAATTTCATCCTGAAAGCCAGGAGATAGAAATAAGGTGAGGAAAAATAGTGTAAGTTGTGCAATATAATAGTTTGGGGTTTTTTTTAATATTATCCACTCCAGATGATATTGGTAAAATATAAATGGTATTTGGTTTGCTTCTAATTCTTACAATCTAGAAGAGATGTATAATTAAGGTCTTTTTCTTTTGTACAAGGTCAGAAATATAAGTGTACAGAAAACTGAGTGAGAACTTACTGGGAAAAAAACTGCCTAAATGCTTTCAGAATTGATATAGTTATGAACTATGTTTTTACTCTGGCCTCTGCACAAATCAATTTTTCCTTCTTTATTTATTTGTCTATTTATTTTTTGTGCTCAGGACAGGTTTACACTGGGTAGGTATTCTTGGATCCATAAATGAAGTGAATGCAAAGAAGGTTTTTAAAAAATCAGCACTCAAGAAACTCCCTGGAATATAATCAGCAGTATATCAGCTCTTAATAATTAGGGTTGGTTTGCACAAAGGCTGCATGTTTGCTGTTCTCAGGTATTCCTCTGCATACAAGGGGATGTACCAGCAAGCATAAGAAATGTAATGAGGTTAAAACATCTTTAAGACTTGCATGTGAAGCCTTACAAGAGAGGAATGTAGGAGTTTTCCCATTCTTGAGTGGCCGTTCCTCCTTTTTATAGGTCGGTTTTATTTGTTATCATATGCCATATTAACTCACTGATAAATTCATTCAGGCTCCCCCAATTTTTCTTTGTGAATGGAAGTGCAGGCTGGCACAGAGATCAGGACAGCTCTCTGCATGAGTCTGGGTGTTAAACTGCCTGAAACAAACCTGTCAGGACAGCTAAAATGCGTTGTTTATAGGTGAGCCTGAGCTATTTGATTGATCATTCTTCACAATGCTGCAAAGGGATACTGAGAGTGGTGGAAGAGTCTAAGGTTGTCTGGCAAATATCCTGCAATTTTAATTGTACTCAGGCAGGAAAAAATAGAAGGCAGCTAAGTGAACAATCCAAAGTGGACAATGTATTTAACACATTAAAGTTGGGAGTCTGGGCTGCATCAGAGCCTACAGAGCTCCTTGCAGGACAGCTCCAAGGACAGCTCCAAGAACAGCTAAAAGCAGAATTAAGCAACCTCAGCAGTCCCTGCCTCAGTCTTTGGCACAGCCTTTTCTCATAGTGAAGGTCAATATGATGTGATTTTTGCACAGGTAACACAATGGAGGTGTGGGAATGGCTGGGTGACATTTGGGCTGCTTGGGAATAATCCCAAAAACCTCTGAGACCAAAACCTGTGACCTGTAGTTCCTTCATGGCATTGCAGTGAACTCTGATCTTTCATTTGTCCAATGCCTCTGAGTAAAAGTAAACAGAGATTTCTTTTTATATATGTGGTCAGTCCTCTGATTTACCCTCAGCTTTTAGAACTGTTTACATATGAGTTGATCCCAAATAGTCCTTTCAAAAATTGGCATTTATTAGCTCGATTATCTGGCACTGCTTCCATTCTTTAGGGTGAGAGTAGAAGTACACAGAATAAATTGTAAGGCACATTTCAAAGTTGGTTTTCTGCCATTTGTGGTCCTAGTGCAATGCTGGAAATGAAGGGAAAGAAGCACTCACATTTTTCATACAAATGTCGCTGCATTTATGTGATTTTTGTTTCATTGACATAAATCCAACAGCTGAAGAGTTGCAAGGGAAAAGACAAGAATAAAAGAGAGGCAGAGTCGGTTGTTTCTTGGGAAGAGCAAGGTGCAGTTTGTTGTTGCTGCTGTTGGTTGACTCCACTGTTACCAATCCACTCCAAGAGCAGAATTAAAAAAGAAAAAGAATATGTCAAAGACTAAGGTCATGTCACTGAAAATACCATGTACAGCCCTGGTTTTCTTTCCCATTCACCACACTTCAAGACACAGGAGCCATGAAGACTGAAATTACTCAAAAGAAATTATTTTGCTTTTGCCACTTTCAATTTTGACATTTTTATGTCAAAACTCCTTGACAGGAAAAAACATTTTCTAAAAAATCAGGTGTCATACAGATGTCTCAGAAAAAGAGGCACAAAAGCTGCTGCTCACTCTCAGAACTGAACTCTTGTGCGTCTCTGGAGGAACAGTTAAGCTGAAATGAGAGTTTAATGTGGAAATCAAGCTGCTTTCTCCTGTGTCCCATGACATGAAGGTAGTTCTAGATGCTCTTTAGTGAAATAGTGTTGATAAATATTAAAATGCCACCGTTTGTCATCACGTTCTCTATAACATCCATAACACCCAGAACACTTTTATTTAGTGTGCGTTCACAGAACAAGCTTTTTTCTTAAAGCTCCTTATTATATTTTATTATAAGTCACAAGGAATGAGGGGAGATTCTGGTTGTCTGAAATACGTATGTGTAAATAAATAATGAAGTGCAAATTAATTGCCATATATTACAGAGGAGGTGTGGGAAGGTACTGCTCTGCTGCAACACAAATCTTAAATGATTACTTCGTTGATAGTTTTGTACAGAATATAAATAACAGAAAAATCTACCTTAATCTGGGGCATAAGCTGAATAGTAAATATACTGTTGTCTGTCATTAAAAATACTGATGTTTCAGAGTTAGAAAAGGTACAGAACAGAGCAGCCAAAGCAGCCTGTGACAGGGAGATGGGAAATTAATTATCCAGCAAGATTAGCCAGAATTAGGCAGATTGATAACAGGAGACTCTCCAGGGATATGCTGAGGACAATACTGAAACGAAAGAAACAAGGAGAATGGATCACATCCATCTTTTTAAGATAGTCCCTAATTTGAAGAGTCTGGAGTGTGGGATAGCAGGGGGGTGGCTCAGAAATGATAAGTATTTCCGGCACATTTGTTTAGTGTTGTTGAAATATTGAACAAATAGCTGAAGTCAAGAGCAACAAGCCAGGGGTTTAAAAGGAGCTCGTTTGTTTTCTTTTTTTGAAGGATTTTTGAGATTACATTAGCTACATATTTGAACTTACCATGATAAGTTCTAGGGTGATTTGTATTTGTTGGGGTTACAAGGGCAGGCCTCAGAGGACTATATGGTATTTTTACAGGGCTGTTTCCATAACAAAAATGACACAAAATTGTATTAACTTTTCACAGATTGATAGAGAAACAAACTGTCTAAATAGATGTGTTTGTTTAAAAAGGGCTTGGGGTGGGAGGAATCCCTGCAGGTTTTCTAAGCAAATGTGTACCTATAGGTTTGAAGTTTTAAACTGGGTGTTTATTTCCACTCTCCTAAGATGTAGCTGAGAAAAGAGGCACTGGGAATAAAAAAAATACAAGGAGCAAGAAGGAAGGAGGATAAAGAATGTGAATCAATGCAGAGGGGGGAAAGAAAAAAATGAAATTAAAATATCTCACTTCCATGTAGTTTCTATAGAACAGGATGAGAGAAAATTCACAGTTCCCTTCACCTTGGCAGACTTGGTCATGTCTTCAGTTAAAATTTCTTTTCCAGCTGAACCCTCTTTCTTCCTGGGTACAACAATTTGAGTGGAATATTTCCAGCTTCATTCTCTGGAGCTGGCATAAAGATACACATTTGCTTCTAAAAATTAAACAAAATTTTTAAAAGCAGATACTGTGATAAAATCAGATTAAGTAACTTATTGTAAGTGAACAGTAATTTAATTTTGATTTATTTGAAGCGTTATATCCCTGTTATTACAACACATTTTGTGTCTGTATGCCACTGATTACTAGAAGGTGGGAGAGAACAGCAGGGGAAAAGATCATTTTTTATCTTTTTCTCCACTTTCCCCTATTAATCATGGTACCAGACAGGATACTGGGTTACATGGAGCACATGTTTGGCCCAGAATGGCCAGTCCTATAATGTACAGTTTTATGAAGTGATGAATTCTAGAATGAGAGTTCCAGTGTGCTTTTTTGTAATAACTGGGGGTTTTGACATGCTTTTTCACTTACAGTAATTATTCCAAGGTGGAAAATTGAACAAATGAAAACGAGAAATACAGAAAGCTGAGTTTACACGAAAAATGGCTAAGAAGAATTTCATTTTTGGACTTAACATCAAGTCCTGTCTATATTGCAGAAAAGACTTGATTAATTTTCATACCTGAGGTTTGTTAATTAATACAACCTAAATTCTTAACTTAGACAAAGCAAACTATGTTTTTTGCTTAGCTCATCAAAGTGACCACGAGGGCTGGAGGAGAACTCTTACAACTCGTGTGTATTTTATTGTTTTTTAAACACAGCTGATAATAGGTGAGTGTGTCTAAGCCCAAGTAAGGCAGAAAATAGTAATTAACACCAACTATGGCATATTGACATCATAAGTCTTAAAATTCCAGGACCTCTGTTCCAAGTCATACGTCAGAAAAAGGAAATTGATGGAAATTAAAATTTCTCACAGATGGTTATCTGTGGCTGCACATCACCTAAAAATTATAGATAAAACCTATCTATAGTCCCTAGAGAAGGAGGTCTCTATGTTATCAGGAGAGACTTCAACCTTCCTGAAGCTCCTTCTCTGCTGGGCCAGCTGTCCTTGGCTATGTCAAATGAGTTTGTCACCTACAGTTTTTGGTGGCATTTATTGACGGTAAAGACACGGACAAGGGTTTCTGTGGAATGGCTGTGCTGCAGGCACAGGCAGGAGAGTAAGGCATCAGGCCCAAGGCCATGTGAATTATCATGGTAGAGAAATACAGTGCTGAGAGAGGAAAAAATCTCCCTAAAATGCAGAGCCACACTTTGAACTTCTCCTGAGTACCACTGATAAAATTTAATATCAAGTAGCAACCAGTGAGAATCCTCTGTCTGTGACTCAAGTGCTGAGCTCATCATAGCCATGGCATGGCCATCCCTGCCTAGCAAAACTCAGCCTTAGGCAAGGCTTGCTAAAGCTGCTCTCCAGACCCTCTTGGTCATGTTGGGCAACAAAAGTGCTGCAAAGTGCTTTGGATCAGGACCTGCAGATCATGTTTCTCAGAGGGTTTTTGGTTTTGGCACCCACTTTTCAACAAAATAAGTGAGCCCCCATTGATATTCCTAAGCAAGCACATAAGAGATGTCCCTGTGTTGTAAAACCCCTGAAGTACCTGTGCAAACAGGACAATGAAATTCAGAGCAGGCCCTGGGGGAGCAGGTCAGCTCTGAGCTGAGATGTACAGCAGAACACAGAGTGCCTAACCAAGCACGACCTTGACCTCCAGGCCAGTCTGCCCAGATGCACCTTGGCTTTCAAAGGGCCTAAGCACCCAAAAAACCTCACTAATCTCAGGTTACATCTTCATGAGCAAGAGGAGAAGCACTTCCCTTTCAGCAAGCATCCAGTTAAGGCACTGAACTGGTGCTCAGTAGAAATGAGTTCAGTTTCCAGATGAGAAAGATCACCTCTAACATGCAGTTTATACTCTCTGCACATCAAATCCACATTGTTAATCTTGGGCATAATGCATCTTTTCTCCCATTTGTGGTCTCTGATTTTTGAATCAACTGTGAGGTCTTGGAGTGAGGGTCTGGCCTTTACTAGATGCATTCACATAATCAATCCACTGAGACCAAGCCACAGAAATTGGTGCAAACAGCTTTACAGACAGGCAAGGAAGCTGAACCCTTACACACAGCCACACTGCAGCACACCCCTGTCCTGCTGAGCCCCTCTGTGCTGCCCTGCCTCAGCATCCAGGTGGCCCCAGGTAAGCCCTGGGTGGCAGTAACCAGCCACCCAGCCAGCAGGGGTATTTCTACCACCTGACCCGCTCACTACTGCCAGTTTATATCAAGAAAGTTTTGAACTCCTCTTGTGGACAAAGCCCCCTTCCTCTGGGGATCCCACTCTGCTCTTGGAGGGAAGCCAGGGCTCCCCTGGCAGTGCAGCCTCAGGTGTGAGGCCACCCAGATTTGGGTGCAGGACATGTCTTTGTGAGAGGATTCCTCTCCAGGATTGCCTGCTCAGCACAAGGCACGTCCTTCACACACCAAGCAGGTGGCTCTGTCCCCCAGTGCTCCTATGACACCCACCAGGCAGCTGGGTGACCACAGAGGTGACCACGGGGCAGGGCAAATTCTCCTGCCCCAGAATAACCAGAAGGCAAGCTGCAGAGAGGGAGGGGGGCTGAAGGAAGAGCAGGCTTTCTGGTCAGCAGCAATTCATCCAAAATCCCTTCAGAGATGCAAAACAAATGGCCCTGCCCCCGCTTCACCTGCTAATAATTCAATGTCTGTGTTTGTTGCCAGCTAGAAGGCTGGTTTTTTTTTTTTTTTTAACTTCCTGAGAAAAGGAAGGTAGGATTCTAGCAGAATCCTATTCCAAAGCGTGCATTTCTTTTTCTTTCCTTCTCCCTCCACCCCCTCAACAAATCCCCAAGGTCAACATTGTAATAAACAGCAGGAAAGACCCAATTTTCTGCACCTGTGGCCTTGTTTGTCTCTATATTTCTATAGGTGAATGGGCACTGGGGACGCAGAAAGGAAGTGAATTCAATGGATTGGTTTAAAAAACTCAGCATGGTAATCAGCAGGCACTCAGGTGAAATGGCTTTAAAACCCTGTTAAAACAGACCCAGAGTGAAACAGGGTGTGTAGCTACAGTGCATGCAGCTTGGGTTGGTGTTTTTTTTAATATAAAAACATGGCATTGTTAAAAACCAGCCTCTAGTGAAGTAGCTTGTTATTCAGGACACAAACCCCTATACCTCCAATCTCTTACACAGAGCAGAAGAATGATGTTGGGTTTAATCTCCTTTTTCATCCCATGAAGATTTACTGCTGACAAAAGGTATTAGACTAGTAGAAAATAAGGCACTTTTAACTGTTTTTTTGGCAATAGGATGGACTCAGGCACTATGAGTTCCCCCACCAGCACCTAAAATCACCACTCTGCCCCCAAGCAGCTTCTCCCTGCAGGTTTGGGAACCTGGATTAGCCCAGTGGAGGCTCTACCTGCTAACGACTGCTTGGAGTCATTTTTTTCCCTAAGGGCAGATGTTCCCTCTCCATTGTAATGTTCCATAACTGTGTAATACAATTTATTAGGTTTTTTCCCCCAAAGATACTGCTTTGTGTGTAATGATCCCACGTTTAGGCAGATCTGTTTTCAGAGTTTTTTATTAAATGCCATGGGGGAGTGGCTTGTAAAGCTGAAATATTGTAGCAATTGATATTCTCCTGGTGTTTCAGTTCACTGATGCACTGTGAAAAGAGCAGATCTCAGGTTGTCATAGCTCCCTGAAGGTTTGGGTAAAAAAGACTCTTAAAAATGATAAACACCTCTTGGCAAAAGCCAAACTGTTTGCCTTCATTTGAGTTTACCACTGAGTTATTTCTGGCTCTGTTGTTTATCCAGGTCCCTCCTGAATAGTTGGAGTTTCCACCCATCTGAGTAGATCTCCCTGCTCACACATATCACTGCTTCAGAGGCACAGATTCAGACCCTGGAGCACTTGTGGGGTTTAATTTATTTGCAGTAGGAAAAATTAAGCCTGAAATAGAAACAGGCTCCACTGAATTTTTTTCCACTCCTGAGTGGAGCTCCAGCAAGAATGTGTACTGTCTGTTTCCTTGTTTTCCCAGGGGTGTGGAGGGAACCTTTACCTTTGAACTACTCCTAAGGATACTGAGACTTTAGGCATTGGTAGAGGAGAAAGAACTCAAAATGGGAAAAACAAAAGCAACTCATTAAAGAAAAGATCAGGCCCAAACTTTAATGTAAAGTATTGAGAAGGGTCCCAAATAAGTGTTCAGTTGAGTTGCAAGGAGATAAGGACAAGTATGAGTTGGCTGCATGAATAATTTGATTGCTTTTTGACCAAAATGCTATTTATGGTCTAAGCTCAGTTCCTCAATAGTTTGGCTGAACACATGCATTCACACTTGTATATGTGTACCTAATCTCAAATACAAATACTCAACCGTGGATATGTTTGTTCAACCCTCTGTTGACTCTGGTGATCAATTTTGAAGCCTAAAAGCTGGTTAACAGCACTGTAAATAGCTCAGAGACAGCTGTTTATTTGCTCATGATATTTGTCGAGCATTTTTATAAAAACAGACAAGTAGGATTACCTTGTATTTCTTCCTTGATACCGGAGACAGATAGCAGTCACCTGAGCTGGTGTTCAGCAGGAACTATCCTGACTGCTCTGGCTGGTTATCCAAACATTCTGCTCAGGTTGGGAAGCCCCTGTGACCTGTGTCCTGACTGAGGCTCTTCTCCAGCTTTGGACAAATTGCTTCACCTGAGGAGATGAAGCAATGGTCAGTTGGTCAACACTTCAGTTTGCCTCAGTCTGTAGGATGACTCTAGGTTGTGAGCTAGGCATGAGTGCTAACTTGCAAAACATGTGACTGAAAACATAGTTTTGGGGATGTGATCAGATGTTCACTGTAGGAGCAGGAGTACGAGTCATCCAATTGACCTGCAAAAATGAGATAGAACCCAACCAAACAGCTAACAGAGATCTCTATTTCTATATTGTCCACTTTTTTTAATGAGAGGGAGCCTGATTCACTAGGCCTCCATTAATTTTGAGGTGGATCAAAAAGAAGCCTGTTTGACCTTTCTCTCCTTCCTTCTCCCATACTGCTTGCTCTTAGTCACCAAGGCAGACAAATCCTCACTCCATTCTTGCCCAGATTTCTCTCCAGCACAGTCAGCTCTAGCAGCACAGAACACCTGTATTATCTCCAGGACTTCAGCAACAGCCAACACAAACAGCAAACAGCTGGATGTCAGAAAAGACCAAATCTGTCACAGCCTGACACACTGCATTGCCTCTGCAGCAATAAAATTACTGGTGAGTCAGCAGAAACAGCATCCAGAGTTGATTAGATCTGCCGTGGAAGGTGCCTGAGATGAGATGACTTCTGAGTTTCTATGTTTTATTGTTGTTATTTATGGCTTTGGTTGTTAATGAATACTTCTGGTAAATTTGGTTTAGAGCCCGTGGTGTGAGTGTTATGTCACTGTGTTCCCGGAGTATTCTGAGCCAGCCTCTCCCCTGGGGTTTGTAGGCATTCACTGTTCCAGTCAGGAGTTAAGGGAAATGTAGGGACACTTCAGTCCTTGCTGATAAGCAGCTGCCAGTGAAGTGACTCTGCATAGCTGGGTGGCAGCACAGCAGCAATAATCAATATCTGAAAAGAGGACACTGGGGTACTTCTTCCCCCTGCTGTAAAAAGAAAGTGCTGTTCTCCAGCCTGGCACTATTATTCATGTTCATTGATATGGGGGATGGGGATTTTGTTTTAGCACCATGAAAGAGTTATGTCTATCCTATAAACAGAAAAGAGAGAGAGAGAGCGACTAAAATCTAACCTCAGTTTTTTAGTCAACATTTCTAAAGCCATCTTCTGTCCCTAGAGTAATTAATTTCAAATTTGTAGTTCAAGGCTACAAATTGGTAGCAATTTGGTCCAACACTAAATAAGTCAGTCTGAAAAAAAAATAGCAGAGTGAACTTGCTCCCACTAAAATAATTTTGCTTTTTTTTTTTTTTTCTGTTGTGTAAGTAGAACCTGAGCAGATCTAAAATTCTGATCTAGCTTAAAAGTCTGCCTGGGCTTAAATACACCCTCACAGCAAGGTTTCAGTTCTCAAATTAATAGCATTATAATAGTACAGTTTGATGGTAGACTATTGCTTGTTTTGGGGTCCTGAGGGTTGGATTGGTGGAGGCTTTTACAATGCTGTTTTCAATTCCTGAAAATAAATAGGAAGGAGGAAAAGCTGTTTAATCTGATGCATCCCATACCGGTGCTGCAGTATCTCTAGACTGTGGCTGAGAGGAGCTCAGTCGAGAAACCCGAGTGCTAAAAATCCTGATTTCAGTAGGTGGCAGCATCCCCTCTGTGTCACTCCCAAACCAACACCCGGCGTACTGCCCTGGGGCTCGAGAGCTGTAGAAAAAAACCCATTTTGCCCTGGCTGCTGAAGACCGCCAGTTCCACCTCCCGGCAGTGGTGGCTGCTGGATCCTTCACCTGATCCCAGGACACAAATGAGCCTTCCCTCCCTCTCTCTTTCACTGCGTGATGTGTTTTTGCTTGGCAGATTGGGTTTGTTTGAGAGGCGAGTCCCGAGATTCTGCCTTCGATGTATCACACATTTTTGTGGTGTTATTTTCGCAGCTGCTCTGTCCCAACCCAGAAAGGCTCCAAAGAATGGGTCAAGTACCTCCCCCACAGGCCCAGCCATCCTTCATCTCTGCCTTGCAAAAGGCATTGTTTAATTTACTGCAGTGAGTATCACAGTGGTTTTCGTGCCAATTCAGGAAAGACTCATTCTCAACATGAAAAAAAAATAATACTCTTTTAGAGATATGTAGTCTAGTAGTCACAAAGCTCTACAACAGTGTATGGATGCCTGCCATCCATCCCCAAAAACTACACTCATGTGCAATTGCTCTTCAGTCCCTTCTCATGGCTGTTAGGCAATATAAATTAATATATGGATTCATTTTTTAGGACAGCCATAGAAGTCATCCCTCCCCTCCCTTTTCTTTTCCTTAAATAGTGTATTTATTTGGTTGGCTAATCTCCTTTGCTTTGGTGATAACAAACAAGCAGGAGGATTCCTGTGTTCTCTGAGCATCTTTGAAAGGAGAACCCCTCCAAGTCAGATTTCAATGCAGTATGGCTGCAGACCTAAAGCATCTTGGTGGCATCCCGTGGTAATCATGCCAGCCACAAACAGCACTTGGACCAAGTATGTTGTGCTGCCTATAACAAAATTGGAGAGGAAGGATACTTGTTTAGGAGGTGGCTGGAGAGTTTCTCAGTCAGAGAATTTCCAGCTAAAGGGATCCAGCCTGGTTTTAAACCTGGCTAGGTCCTGGGCTTGAGTCTAGTTCCATAGGCTTTAAGTGAAATCCCTCTTCCTTTTTATTCCCTGTCATTCATCTGGAATGTAAGTTTAATGCTAATTTTGTATATTGGGGCAGCATCAGAAGGCAGTAGTTAGGAGTCAACAGCATCAAAGGAAACTTTCCATAAATCCCATCTCCGTTTGCCAAGCACTGTTAAGGCCATCTTCTGTCCTTAATATTCTGTCCATGAACATTCCTGTGTATTCACCACATAAGGCTAAGAATAGTTCAGCCATTTAAGGGCCTGAGTTTACAGACAGGGATTGTATGAGTAATGGATTGCTAGGCTGGATACTGCTAAAACATTCTAGCAGTCCATGTTTATCAATAATAAGGTAATAAAACAACACTATCTGATTTCAACCTTCTTATCTTTGCGAAATATTAGTTCCTTGTCAAGCTGAGCTTGGTTTTCTATGCACAAGGAAACAGAGGTGTGTGTAATTACCAGCTTTCTGTTAGGCTTGGTGATGATTCTTAACCATAACATCAAATATTTGTGTATTTTCTTAACCTAGCTTGTCAATCCATGTTCAGTCAGTGGATGAACATACAGGACAAAATCAAATAACAAAAAATTCAGTAACGCAAGAAATGAATTCATCAAAAAAAGCTCAAATTTCTAAAGAAAATTTGTAAATTCATTTGTAAATCCAAGCCTCTAGTGACATATTCATATATCCTTTAAGATACCAAATCAGTCTTCAGTGTTGCTCTGCCAGGTGTCTGGATCCACAGAATCACAGGATGGGGGGGTGGGAAGGGGCCTCTGGATCATCCAGCCCGACTCTCCTGCTGGAGCAGAATCACCAGGAGCTGGTTGCACGGGATCAGTTGATTATCTCCAGGTAAGGAGACCCCACAGCCAGTCTGGGCAGCAGTTCCAGTGCTCTGACAAGCCCACAGTAAATAAATTACTCCTGGGCATCAGTCCCTGCCCGTTCCTCTGGTGCCATTGCTGGGCCCACGGAGCAGAGCCTGGGCCCTGCTCTGAGCCCTCCCTGCTCACAGGGACACACAGGGATGAGGGCCCCTCTCAGCTGGGGCTGCTCTCGAGGCTGGACAGCCCCAGCTCCCTCAGCCTTTCCCTGTCAGAGATGCTCCAGGCCCTAAATCATCTCTGCAGCCTCCACTGGCCCCGCCCCAGGAGCTCCCTGTCCCTCCTGTCCTGATGATCCCAGACCTGGACACAGCTCTCCAGATGTGCCTCAGAGCTGAGCAGAGGGGCAGGATCACCCCCTCACCTGCTGGCACTGCTCTTCCTGATGCACCCCAGGGTTGCAATGGGCCTCTTGTCCCCCAGGGCACTGCTGGCTCAGGGACAGCTCATTGTCCAGCAGGACCCCCAGGTCCTTCCCCAGAGAGCTGCTCTCCAGCAGATCAGCCCCCAGCATCTCCAGGGTCATGGCAGGGAGCCCTTGGGGCTCTGCCTGCACTGTCACCAGTCCTTTCACTGCCACCAGGGAGCTTCAGTGTTATTTTCCTGTAGGTGACAGACTATTGCCAATATCCTAATGGTGGTGGTGACACCCAAACTTCTTTTCTCTTTCCTCCTTTGCTGTTGTGAGGCCTAAACTGCTTCAGAAATGTGAATGAAAATAAACACACTTATAGGAGGCAGGATGAGGCGAAAGGGAAGGGGAATTACTCTGCTTTCTATAAAGTCTTCTGGTATTGAAGTGTGCAGAGTTCATGTTGGAAACATTCCTCAGCACCCAGAAGAGCTTTCTCTTATGTTTATTTCCAAGGAAAAAGATTCTTGCACCGACACCATGGTTCAGGAGTAGAGATGCTGAAATAGGGAATATTCTGTAACTTTGCGGCCTGGTTATCTGTATTTTCCTGAAGAAGTACCATTTTCATAACTAAGTATAGACATAAGTACCAAAGCACCACAGGACAGTGGTTTTCAGCTTGTGATCTGCAGCTCCATGGATGACTTAGCAGCCACAGAAGCTGGTGGTGAGTAGTAAGTACTCAGTCAGAAGACTTAAATGCTTTACACAGAAGTCCACACCCACACAAAGAAAAAACAGTGGTCCGTATTACTGGCAAAGTTTGAAAACCTTTATCCAAAAAAAGACACAGAAATAGAAGAGAAGGCACTCAAAATCCAATGGATTTCAGGAGGCTCAGTGGTGAGGAGACCACGGGTGTGTCTTTGGGCAGCCTGACCTACAGCACAAGTGGCTTGAAATGAGCAAGGCCAAAGAGTGGATGCTTTCTAAGGAACAGCCACATGGAGGTTTGCAGGGGCTCAGTGGTGCTGCTAAACAGGACATTTCCTTGGGCAGAGCTTTGACACAGCTAAATTGCTTCTGGTGCAGATGGAAAATAACTCCAGGCTTGCCATGTAGAGTTCACTCCAAAGGGAAGCTGGAATAAACTGCTAATTTCTACAGAGTCCAGATGAGGTAAATGTAAGGAAAGGAAGGGCATAACAGGGTGAAAGGACTTTTCAGGACTTCCAGCACAGGTAAAGAGCAGAAAAGGAGCGAGAGAGCAGGGCAAAATAAAATTTTTCATTAAAATGTATCAGTGAACAGCATCTGACAGGTTCCCTCCACCCCAAAGCTGTACTTTGAGCTACATCTCAAGGCTATTTGTTACATAAAATGAGTCAAGAAAAGAAAACAAGATGTTTTCCTCTACATTACATACTAAAGCCTACTTCAGAAAAAAAAAAAAAAAAGCCTTAAAATAAACTATAGAACTACTTTAATGGCATGGCATTAGTAAATTATTCCTACTATGTCATAAAAGAATGAAAAAAAGGACAAATCAAAACCCAGCCAGTAAAAAATAACTCCCTGAAAAAAAATCCATGAAAAATGCAATATCTTGCAATTTCTTTTGAAGTCAGCACATTTTTAAGTTTTTATTTGGGTGAGAATAGAGCTTTTCATATGACATGTGATCCAGTTAAATTTTTCCAGCAGACTGTGCTGTTTGTTGTACAGTATTTCCACAGTGAGGAGTCTCCCTGTTCCTTTCCCAGTGCAGAGAGGAAAGCAGGCACTCTGAGTATGTGTCCTCAGCAGGGCTCAAGCTGGGTTAGCCAGGGGCACCTGCCACAGGCTCTTCAGGCTGTAAGTGACAAGAGGGACTCTGCTGCATTCTCTCCAGACTGAAAACAAAGCAAATTAGGCACAAAAATACTTCAAGTTATGTAGTTGGGATGCTGGGATGCTCTCCTAGTTAAACTGACAGCCCCAGCACACTCAAAGTGAGAAGAAATAGTCCTGCTCTGTGGTAGACTGCCAGAGTTTACATGTAGTGGAGATACTGAATGTTTCTTTCTTTTCCATGATGGGAATGAGACCCAAAGAGAGATTGCATGGTCTGATGGAAGTCTCTAGAGGAGGCTGGGAGCTCACAGTAGCTGAACATCTGAGTGAAGAGGGCTTGTCTAGAAAGGAGCTGCCCACCTGGGTATGAAACCTGCAGGCTGGGAGACCAGGCTGGGGTCAAGTGCCCAGAAAAGTGCAGTAGCTGCTTGGTGGCATCAAGCTCTGGCACAGGGGGCTTTGTGTTTGTCTCCCTACTAGTGTTCTCACCTCAGGTTGCCCGGTGTGTGAAAGGGTTTCTCCCAGTCCCACCACGAGCCCCTCGCCACCGTCTCCTTCACCCGCCTTTCACCCCACGGGTGAGGGAGCCCTGGATGGGGTGGGTCTGTGGGAGGACAGGGCAGATTTGTGAGAGGTGACAGCTCCTGTGACAGGCGCTGCAAGGGGGGTGCCCTGGCGGGGGGCTGTTTACAACGTGATACCTCAGCAGCTGCTGCAGCGCTGGCCCTGAGCTGTCAGTGCCTGCGGTTTTATGGCACTTTCATCACCATCTGTCACTCCTTTAATGGCGTGGCGTGCATGTCCTGCCACCTTCCCCTGCCACCCTGTGCCCCCCCCAGCACACACATACATTGAGGAGCTCAGCCATATGGCACCAAGTCATCCTCATCTTCTGGGTCCATCCTGGGGGCCTGTGGGGACAGGAGCTTGGCAGGATGGCCCAGGCAGCCCAGACTTAAGGGCTTGGAGTAGAAACCAAAATTTTTACCATGCTAACATGGGAGCTGTGGTCTGTCCCCGTTGCCATCCTCGTGGATGTGTCTGCCATCCTAATGTGGGCTGTTGGGCAGCAGTAGATGTTTGGCTTAGGCTCCTGCAGGGAAAAGTAGCCTAAAGGTTGCTCTTTGTTTATGTTTTATGATAAACGGAGAAAGAATAAAACACACACACACACACACATTTTTAAAGAAAAGCATTTGTTTATATATACAGAGACACACCCCAAGGCTTAATGTCAGGCCCTTGCCAAGGAACATATGTTATTTCAGCTTGACACATTTTGATTGCAAGATCCAGGACATTCTTTTCATTCGTCCAGAACAGGAGAAAACTCCAAGTGAGCTGCAGTACTCACAATCCCCGTGGCTGTCTTCCATCACCAGGCTGTGTCTGTGCTGTGAGCACACGTGGTTTGAAATCAAAGCCTGCCCCAGGCTCAGAGAAGCACCCCCAGAAAATCGAGATCTGGTTTGCCGTGCCTTAACTTCCAACCTGGGGGAGTTTTAATGCCTGTAAGCTTAATGCTGTGCATTATACTGTTATCTGCATTACCTGGGGGGGTTTGAGGGAGAGTTTGTGGCTGAGAGTAAACTTCACTGTAGCAATCCTTTTTTCCCCTCTTATGTGTTCCTGTGATTGGCCATTTGATTATAGTGAATCCCCAAAGGCTCATGGATTAAAAACAAAGGCTGGTTTGTAAGTGAACTTGCTGTTGATGGATTAAGGCAGTGTGCCGGCTGTAACCAGATCCACAATACAAGTTCATTCATTTGGAGAGCAGCTCTCGACTCGCATTACACCCTCCCTGCCTGCTCCTCACCATCCAGCCAGTGAAACTTTACACCTCCACGATTTTATCACAGCCGCAGCTCACCAACAATGTGTGTCACGCTGTGAAAAATATAACTATAAATCAAAGTCCTACATATGGTGCAGCGGTAACCTCCCTAAAGACCCTGCTTTGGAGGCCATCCCTAAACAGATTTGTTTGTGTGCGTGTGGTGCGTGTACACATATGACAAGCAGAGGCTGCCACAACAGAGAGCTCCTATTTTCCAAGCTGACATTTCACAGAACAAGCCAAAAGAGTTCATTTTGGAGCACAGAGTAATGTTTGTGATATCAATACCAGTAGACGCCTTTCAGACTTTCACTCTAAAGCCAAAAACATTTGGAGATGATACGTTTTTATATCATTAGTGGGGAGGCAAAGCCAAGCATGCCCATATTTCTGTGACACGCAGAAGGAAACTTTCACCCCTGATTTTCTTTTATCTCCCTCACTCTCTCTGGCTCACGTGCCACTCTGAGCATTCCCAATCCTTGGAGAGTGCGATCTTTAAGAGCTGTCATTACACTTCTCAAGTCTGACAGAAGATAAGAAAGTGAACAACTGGTTTTAATCATGACAGATTCCAAGTCCTGGAAATCTTTCCAGAAGCTACTCCCAAGAGCTGACATTTTCTGAAGCCCCTTCTCCTTTGGGCACACGTGTGCACACTCACATAGTCCAGGGAGCCTCACCTCCAGAACTTTTTGCTTGCCAAACACTGTCCCTGGTAGACAGGAATACTAAACCACGATGTGCTCTTGCAAATTATGCATGATCAACTGTTTCTGCTGTGGAAGAGAGCCAGGACCAAGAATGCAATAGCCCAGCTATGAGAAACCCCAAAGAACAGCAGTCAAGCCAAAACTGCTGTGCAAATGGCAGTTCTGCCTGAGGAAGAAAGCCCTTTCCAAGGCTCATTTCTAGTCACTGATCCCAATGATTTATACAGGCCTCACCTGCTTCTCTTGCCTGTAGTTAGGTGGTGTCAAAAATCCCACAGATATGCTGTTCCTGTTTTTAGTCCTGGAGTTAATTTGTAATATGTATAATACCCTCTGCATATTTCAAAGGGGAAATCAAGGCACAGGAAGACCAGTTGACTTAACAAACTGGGACTCTGTTGCAGAATGAGTTGTCAAACATGCTTTGAATTTTTTTCTACTGCAAGATCTTGACTCTACGTGAGGCTAAAATACAACATGATACTTGCTCTTCCCCTGAGGAGGTGATTTACACCAGCTATGGCCTTAGCCATGCAGGAGAAAACAGCAAAATTCATGCAAGCTTTTAAGTACTGTATGACTTCCAGGTTTTCTCCAGTGCTAATCCAGTTCTCTCTACTGCTGTGTGCCAGTTCTGCCTTGACAAAAACAAGAGAGATCATGCACTACCTGTACAATTACCCCACAGCCGTAGCTGCCACTGAGGCTTTGTTGCTTTAATTCTCTGAAACTTTACAGCAAATTCCTTTTTAAATTTCTAACAGACACAGAAACAAGACACAGGCAAGGTCTGAAGAGCAACTGATGAAATAGTGTTAATGGACAGCCAGCTCCTGTGTTTTATTGCTTTTTCTTTACAATAGACGTTTTTGTATTAACTGATGTTGATGTTTGTCTAACTTCTATGGTAGATCCTTTTTCTGGTTTTATCATCCACAAATTTGACAGGTTGACTCTTGGAAAATGAATTTTATTTTTTAATTATAAAAGTAAAAGCTTTTCTATTTCATTTTTATATTAGGTTTTTTCATAGAAAAATAATTTCTCACTCTATTGCAAGCTCTGTGGAACACTTTTAGGAAGATACTGTTGTGCTGAGACAGCAGCATGAACTAGAGTTTCTTCTGGTGCCACATGGCTATATTTCAGTGGTATTGAAGGTACACTTGTGCTTTCTCCGCGAGAGGAAAAAAAAGTCCTAATGGAGTAAAGACATTGGGAGTGAAATATGTTCCCTTTATCTGCCTTGATAGCACAAGGACTGCAACAGTTTTATGGAGGAGACAGAGGAATCTCCCTTCTCTGTGTTTTGAGCTTAGTTTTAGGTTACTCGAATTAAACAAGATTTTATTACTTGGCGTAGCATTTTTTATTAGCAGCTTCAAGAATTCACCATGGAGCCAGTTTGAACATTACAGCAATCTGCAGTAATTGGGCTTGTCTCCACGTAGAAATTAACTGTAACCATGGGTCATACGGTAAGATGAAAAGCAAGGGGGTGAGGAGAGCAGAGTGCATGTTAGGAGTGTTTGAAAATGAATGGACAAAATTTCAGGCATCAGGGCCTTGTAGCTGTCAAATTCACACTGAGGAAAAGCAAGGTCTGGAGTTGCCTCCCTGCAATGAATTATGAATCAGTCAGAGCCTCACCTGGGTTCCTGTTGTGCCCGTGTGTGCAGCAGGATGTAGCAACCACCTTCACACATGGCATCCTTGTTGGCAGTTCCAGAAACAGGATCCAGCAAGGAGTGACTGTAGACCAACCAGAGTCCCTGGAGTCAGGGGCAGACTTTCCTGGGGCTTTGGTGATCTCTGGATGCTGTCCTTTGCAGAGATGGTACAGATAAGTGTGGACAAATGCTGCCCGTGTCTCTCAGCCCCTGTCCTGGGGATGAACAGAGACGAGGTGACAATTGAATGTTGTTCACCAGAGCCACGCTCAGTGCTGACAGAGACACACTGGTGACAAGCAGTACCTGACGTGGCCAGTGCCTTTGGCAGCTGTGCTGTCACCACGGTGCCCCACCAGTGAGTGCTCCACAGGACAGGCCATGGGGCCAGCACTGGCTCACACCAACCCATGGACACAGCTGCAAAGACAGAGATAATTTCAGGCTTCAAATAGTTGTGTTTTCTGTGGTGCAACTCTTGTATTTGAAAAGGCTTGGAGTTGTTGATAGATGTGCTGGTGTGAGTAAAGGCGCAGCTGGCAGCTGCTTGGGATAAAAACACTGCATGAAATTGTCCCATTTCTATAACTCCTGTTTATGGATTGGGAGCACAGGGATAATTGTGGGTTTATGTGAAATCACACAGTCAATATATTGGGCATGCCAGTGTTTATGAGAATTCTGCTGACGTGGGGGAGCTGAACGGTTTTAAATCACCATACCTGGCATTGAGCTCCTTGGAATTAGGAATCAGGGATGTTTATGCAATATGTGTTTCATATGCACTTCAAGACACTTGGTATTCCAAGGAAAACTGATCTAGATTTGTCACTGTTTTCAACCCTGCCTAGGGCATACCCCACAATTTAGCTCCTCATAGTACTTGAAGATGATCTCATTCTGTTTATCTTTTTCTTGTTTGTTAATTTTTGAACGTTCATTAGCTCCAGACATTATGTTCCTTCCATGAGTTCTATCATGGATCTATAATTAAAGTTATCAGTATTTATTTATTTATTGCTAAGATCCAGATAATTGCTGTTTGAGTCTAACACCCATTATAATGCATTTTAAACATGTGGCTTTGGCTAGAATAGTTTGGGAGGGCTTTCTTTTCTGTGTTTATAATTGTGTTAGCTCTGCTCTTTGCAGAAATAAGGCTGTCAAAACTCTTAAAAAACCAACCATATTCTGATGAGTGGTACCTCTACTCTTTATTCCTTCCATTTACAGCTGCAGGAAACCTTACACTCCATACCATACTTGAGTTTGGAATCCCTTCCGTTGTTCAAACAACTTGAGATTACCTTTGATACTTCCACCTTATCAGACTTTTGCCTTGATTTCACTGAGGCAAGGTTTCCATCAGGGTCCTGCTCCTTGGCCTAATTCCTGGGTCAGGAATTAGTGAGGGAACACAGAAAACAACCAGCCCACCTGGAGAATCGACCACTCCTCTTCTTAGGTCCTGTTTAGACTCCAGCAAAGATAGTTGAGCTGCCCTTTCTTTCCTTCCAGATGAAGGAAAATAAAGATAATTTCCTTCTTAGTCACAGAGGAAAGAGAGTGGCATGAGCTGGAAGTGTTACTTGTAGTCCTTGCTGCCTCTCTGTTCCTGTACTGTATTTTCCCTGTCTTGACTACCTAGGTATGATATTTAACAGAAACTCTGAGCTTGTGCTTAGCCATCCTCCCCCTTCCAGAAGAGAAGTGCAACTCAGCTGATTCTGCTGCCATACTGAAATGTATGTAATGTATATATAAAAATATATCAAATTATATCTATGGTTATATATATATGTTACTAGCACTTTCCAGAACAAACAATTAACTTGAACTTCAACATTAAGTCTTTTTCAAACACCTAGCTCTTGATATTACACATTCTAAACAAACTTTCACATTTAAAAAACTCCAGATCTTGGAAAATGAACAGTTAAGAGGTCCTGTGAGTTTCTCTCTTGCCAGGCAAGCCTCCTTGACTTGCCATAATTTTTATTCAAGCTGCTGCTGCTGTGCAGTGCCCTAATGTTGTTTATAAATGTACAGGCACACAAGTACCTACAACAATGAAATTAAGAGCCATAATATTTTTCATTCTGTTATTTAAAAAAACTAGATTTGGGATTTGGTTGCCATGGAAACAGCAGCTTGTAGTGCCATTTCAGATGCCCCAGGACACCTCAGGCTCTTTTCCAGAAGGGCACATGTCTTCAGTGAAGCCTCGCTCATGCCTACAAGGGTAAGAGATCTCAGACTCCAAGGGAGTCCAGAATGTCTCTACGCAGAGATTTTTAAACATCTTCATCTTTGTATTTGTCTGGGCAACGAAAAGTGGTTTTGCTTCTAGCAGGTGAAAATTTTATGAGTATTTTGATAGAACTTAGTAACAGCCATACACAAAAGAACCTTGCAAAGTAGGCTGGTGGAGTGTGACAGATCTGTGAAATCAAGCTTTCATCATCCTATTAGCAGTTTTCTAAGGGCTCTGGAATCAAAATATTCCCAGTGTGTATCCATTCCTACTCCACCCCACTCAGCACAAGCATAAATATTTTTTGGAAGTCCCAGGCTTCCCAACCTTCCCCTGCAGGAACAGAGGTGATGATTGTAAACAGATAAGCTTCCCAAACTCTAGGGAGAAAACAGTGGAAGGATCTGTTAATTTGTAATAGACATAATCTTACATGCAGATGTATTTGTATAAGATTGATTCCCTCACTAAAAAATGACACAGAAAATTACTACAAGTTTTCATTTTTAAAAATACTTTAAAGTAAATGAGGGGGGAAAAAGTAAGTAGGAAACTATATAGAATGCAGATATGAAGAAAATACTGCAAACAGAAACCTATCAACCACTAAATTGCATAGCCAGTTTATCCAAGGATAGCTGAAGCAATGATGTGAAAGCAATAAATGATCTTTTCCCAGCTAACAAATCAGTCTTTAATGGGTGAGGCCAAGTTCTTATCTACACAAGAAAGCAGGATTGTGCCAGCAGCTGGGTTAATGAACCAGTGCCAAGTATCAGCTAACTGGAAGTATCTTGACTTGTAAAATGTCATCAGTGCAGGCTCCTGGTGCTGGTTGTCCCTGCGCCAGGGGTTGTGGCCATGGTGAGCTGATCCCCTGTGGGTCAGTCTGGCTGCCACAGCAGTTCACTGAGCTTCAGCAAAGCTGTGGAAGAGGTTTTGTCTTCTCATGGACAAGGCCCACGCTGCACATCCTGCTCTGGGTTGTGCACACAAGGAAGGCAGTGCTGGAGCTGCTCATGAATCCAGCTTGGCTTCACTGCTCTGAGATTGTCCCACACCATGGCAGTTCCCACATTTCAGCCTCTTCCAGGTTGTCAAAACCTCCAGTAACCAGCCAAGGGGCTGCAGGTGGCCCACGCAGGGAAGACCTTCAGCAGCTTCACTGCTGTGTGATGATGTTTGCCTGACTCCCATCCTGCTCCTGAAGGACAAAAGCAGCCACCAAATTCGATCTTCATGATCAAGTGTGGGCAAGATTTTGCAAGTATTCCCCTTAGGGATGAAATCATATTGGCAAATCACTGTCTATGACTCTATCTGTGTTATTTGTGTAAGATCAAAAAAATCCAGCCGTCAGATTAATCCTTCTCACACCTTTCATGACCCTGAGGTCTGTTGCAATGCTCCTGAGATTGCACAAGTTCTAATTACATAGGTGCTGGTGATATCCATTTGATTGAAAATGCATTTTGTGGGGAGGGGATCTGAACACAGTGTAGTGCTGTTACAAGGGCATTAACTTAATTAAGAATTCAATTTTGGACTCAGCTTTTAACTCTGCCACAGAACTTTTGCATGACATTGAGCAAGTCACCTAGCCAGGTTCTCCTCTGTAAAATGAGGATAATGAAAACCTCCTTTTACTCCACGGGAAGTATAAATGCTTTCACTGTTGAGAACCCTTTCAAATTCTTCTGATGAAAGCCAGGTGCTATTACAAGGATGCTCATGCTGATGTCTCTTGTATTTGTTTGCTAGTGTGTCCACTAAGGTTACTGAAACCTTTCCAGACTTCTGGCTAGTTTCAAAGTAACACATTAAAAAAAAAAAAAAAAAANGTTTTTAAAACTTTTCAAAATTTTTGGATATTTAAAAAAATAAAAAAAAAAAAAAAAAAAAAAAAAAAAAAAAAAAAAAAAAAAAAAAGATGCGTAGACAAAGTACATGAGCCACAGAACCACTTTCTTTCTCTCCAGTGTGGAATTCCCAACATTTCAAATCAGGATTTTTGAAGCAATCAGCCTCCTTGGATCATCTGTTTGTGTGCAGCTCCACTCCTTCTCTTTCCCCCACCAACAGGGAAAAAACGCTGAATACAAATCCTTAAGCTTAAATATTTCTTTAGCTTTCTCCAACTCTGCGTGACCCTGTATGAACCCTGTGTTGACCCTGGCCCATGTGGGGTCATGACCCACAGCTGGGAAACACTGGCCTAAATCCAAGATGTTGGTGGGGCTGCCTCTCAGAGGTGACTTGACAGCTTTCTGTGGGTGTGGAGCAGCCTTGGAGAGGATGCTCTCAGCTGTCAATCATGAGATGCTCTGTTTCATCCACATCAGGGAGTTTGTCCTGTGGAATTTTAAGGAAGAACAAAGCCCACACAGCACAAAAATGAGGTTTCTGTATCAGCTCTTGATCTGCTCTGACTCTTGGGCACCTCCAGGTATTTTTTTCCTTATTTCATTTTCATCCTGAAATGGCTCAGATTCTAAGATGGGATAATTTTTTTACTGTGGCAGTCACTTGGCATTGATTAGACATAGCACCCCAGGAAAAAAAAAAAAAAAAAAAAGAGATGTGTGAAAAAGATCCAAATGAAAAGAATGAAACGAGAGAATAACTTTTCAAAAGAGCTGTGTGTATTTTCAATGTCCTCTGAGAAAAATATCTGCAGAGCTGACAGTAGCAGGGATAGGTTGAGTCTGGAGGAGCAGAATGGCAACTGAGAAAATGAGGGGTGGATGATGGTAGAGAAGGAAAGCATTGGAGAGTACATAAAAGAAGCACCAAATGGAGCAGAAGTATAGAAAAACATGCAAACATTGTCGTGAAAGAGAGAAGGGACACAGGAAAGAAATCTTGGGGAATATGTGGCTCAAGGCAGAGGGAGGCACTGACAGCTGGTTTGTTTGTGCTGAGGAGCAGGTGAGTCACTGTGGGTGCAGAGCTGGCACAGCTCTCTTTCCTGGCCACTGCTGCTGGGTCCCAGGACTCTGTATGCCAAACTGGGAGTGACGGATCTGCTGAGCACACGTGTGCCAGGTTATGTTTTCCATTCTCAAATTGGGATTTATTGGTGCAGATAGGGACTCAGAACCTGGCAGGAGTGGGTGTCTCTCAAATAGACAATGTATTGTCTGCTACCTGTGAAGCCATTTCTTCTCCTTGGGACAGGCAAGAAATTCTGAGGTCTGTTGGCATCAAAATCAAAGATATTAGCTCCTCCCAAATCTCCCTTGGTATATTAGATCTTGTGGCTCCTCAGCTGCCTTGCCCTCACAGCTTGCAGTTCAAAATCCTCACTCTTTGGCCCAAGTGGTACCAAGGACAGGGCTGTGCCAAGAGTTCCCTGAAGCACATTGGGTTGTTAGCACTGCTTCTTCACCTGGCTTTGCAGGACTTCCTTGGCAGCACATGCTCTGTGCTACTGCTTCCTGGAAATAGGTATTTGCAGCTAAGGATGATTCCTCTGAGGTGCCTTGGCTGATCTGGGCTCTCTGCCCTCCTACAGGAAACTCCTGTGCTTCTCAGCCCCTTTCTTCCCTGGCCCATAACTTCCTCCATGGTTATTTTGTGCCAGGCAGTTTTCCATTCATTAAACATCTGCCTGTTGAAGAGACTTTGGGACGAGTTGTCTTAAACTTTAGTCAACTTCCTTAACAAACTTATTGTTTAGTCATAGTTAAATTGTTAACTCTTAATCCCTTCCATTGTCTTTGGGCCCCATCAGAAAGATGCAAACACCCATTTTCATTGCATTGTTTCTTATATTAGCCCAAATGCACACGTTTTCTCCAAATAACCACTTCAAATACTGTGATTTTATCCATTTTGTACAAAAGAACATGTTTTCAGGAATACAATTGGTCACACAGGGTGTCCTGAAATAAAAAAAAACTGTTTCCAGGCATGCTTTCTTTTGAAAAATAGTGATGTGTGCTTGCTATTTTTTCCTCTGAAAATTGGTAACACTAAAAAAGACTCGAATTTCTGAGTAAAAGAGACACTTTTTGCTTGTCACACATTCTTCATTCTGACATCACCTGACAGGGAAACTAATATGTATCTAGTTTATTATAATACCTAGAGAGAGAAACAAGATGCCTTTGGTTAGCAAACTTTATTGTGAGAAGATAAAGGTCAGGACCTTAGCAAGGGCCGTGAAGGTTGCAGAGAGTGTTCAAACGATCCCTGCCTGTTCCATGGGATTAAGCATCACCATTTGATCCTATTAATGTCACAGATTGAATTTCACATCTCCATTGTACAGGGGACACAAATCCGAAAGTGGCCCTAAACAGATGCAAAGGCACTTGTGCTTCCACGGGGTGACAGTTCCAGGATTCTCCTTGCCTGGTTGAAACACCAAGGAAAAAAGTTCTGAAGTGCTTCTCTGCAATTGTTCCTAACCATTGCCAACTTAACCTTTATTGGCATGGTGAGTCGTCTATTTTAGCCGTTTCTCCAGAGACTTTTAAGACCCACAAGGTAGTTAATAACTTTGATTAAAATATATGTTTTTATAGTCTTGGTTTTCTATTTCCACTATTTTCTTTGAAAAAGTCATTTTCATCATTTGCCTGCTCTTGTAAATCCATGCACAAGGATGGATGTAACAGAAAGAAAACTGGAGAAAATATAATTTGAAAGAAAAATAAAGCCTAAACAGTTTTTAGGATTACCAGGATTTATGTAAATATTAACAGGTTGAAACGCTCCATCTGGAAGGAAATGAAAAAATTAAATCCATATATGTTTGCATATTATGAGAGTGTCAAATAGAGGGAATTCAGTAAGAAACCCAATACCCTTTGTTAGGTGAGGGTATTTGCTAAATCATGTTTTATAGCTGAATGTGGATTAGACAAGCCATAACTAATTTGTCAGGTCTTGACTGAATGCCAGTATTTTTTATTACATATATGACATTTTAATCAACTTCATCTTTAACTGAAGGCCTACTGAAGAAGGAGTTTCCATCTGACCTGTCCCTGTTTTTTAACAGTGAGCAAAAAAGGAAAAATGAAATTATCTAGAAGCAAATTGCTGGGTTAAAAGTGGGGTGGAACATGAGATAATCAAACTGGATGCTGGAGGAAATAAAACCATTTCTAATGTAACTGATTGGGTTCCTTCTGATGCACTGTGAGTTTCATACACTGTGGGGTAAGTAAAGGGCTTCATCAAGGTCCCTTCAGTGCTGCAAAATACATGATAGAATGGTCTGCTCATGATTCATTAAGTCCTCTGAAAAAGTGAGGGTTTATTCAAATGCTTCAGCTCTGCCTTGTTCCCCTCGTTAGCGCTCAGAGAATGGCAATGAGCTGAGAAAGAGCAGAGCTCCTTTTGCAAGCACCCTGATTTACAGATCCCCCGTGCACGGACACTATCTTTGGAACATTCATTACAGATGTCGGGATCCCGAGTCTTTAATCACTGTGGTGTTAATTAATTCCCTGTTTGTTACTGTCACTGCCTGAACACTGGGTGCGCAAAATTCCGCATGTGAAAGTGCTCAGTGTAATCAGGTAATACCTCAGTGAGGTGCTGCCCAGCTGGAATGGCAGGGGGTGCCAAGAAAAGCATTGCAAGTACAAAAAAATTGCAAAAAAATTGCAAAAAAAAAAAAAGAAAGAAAAAAAGAAGAAGAAGGAAGGTGGGAGGGAGAAGGGTGAGACTCTGAGTAAGGTTTCCTTTAGACCTGGCCAGTTAGGGGCTACTTCTGCAGCCAAAAATGCTCCAGCTCTTTCCTTGGAGCTGCATCGGTTCTGTCTGTCCTGGGCTGTGCTTTCCCTCTGAAGGACCAGCTGCTGCACAAGTGTTCTGAGTGCTGCTGGCTGCACAAAGACCTGCTGTGGAATCAGTAAGAAACATCCCAAAAGCATGCAGGGAGGAGAAATGCCTTCCAAGCAGATGACAGGCTGCTTCTAGGCTGAAGAACAATTGCTGGTTTCTACTGCCATTGCTCCAAAGAGAAGGGTGCTCTGGAATATTCAATGTTCCAGCATTTCCTTCTCCTCTAGCAGCCTTCCAGTATCCAAAGAGAACCAGGAGAAATGGCCCAAACTGAAGGAGAAAGTTGGCGTGAGGAGTTGGGAAGAAGTTCTCCACTGTGAGGGTGGCGAGGCTGTGGCACCAAGGGTGTGTGGAGTGAGAAACTGAGGGCCCTGCCAGAGCCCGAGGAGGGAGGTGGATGCTCCTTCCCAGAGCGATGCCGAGCAGGAACCTAAGCTGAGTGCTCAAATTCGTCCCCCAAAGCAGCCGTTTCTTGCCTTCGAGAGCAGAGGCCAGGCACTTGGGGAACTGCCAGAATTGGTGCAGATGAGAGGAAGAATTAATTATGTTTCATCTCAACAACAGCCTTCCATTTTGGTGGTTCTGATTTCTGGATGGATTAGTGTAAAGAGCAAGGTTATTCCCAATGAAAAGCTAAGGTTATAGAGCAATATTCTTTACAGGACTATGGCTTCATGTCTCTGGTAATGATAGTCACCAGTTCACCACACTACTTATCCTCAAGAGGGTGGCAATTTTTTACATGACTTCTATCATGTATTAGTGGTAGCCAGTGAATCTTTCAGAAGACCAGGGACCTGGTCTCTGCTATGGAAAGCTTTTTATTGCACTTTTTAGAACCAAGCAATCTCGTTACTGGAATAACATATTTACCCTAGGCTTGACCCATTTCTACTGACAAGTTCCTATGAAAAGAGAAAAGAAAAAAAAGAGTGAAATGGAATTTTTTCTCTGTATGTGTTTGAATGTCCACATGTAACTCCATGGTATCCAGGTATCAACTCTCTGTTCTATGCTTTATTGTTGATGACTGGTTGAGAAAAGGAACGAGACAGTCTACACTGGCTTGATAGAGGAATTAAATTTTGTTGAAAATATTTAACTGTACATTGTAAATCCTTGACTGAGACCTCCAGATGGAGAGGAGAAACTGCATAAATTAAATTAATCTGCAGTGTAAACAAATTCTGTGGTGGTCAATTTAGTAATACCAACCCTGGCTTTGGCACTCTGGTTTTGTGAGACTTGGGCAGTTAAATTTGGCTTTTGATGGTTTTCAAAGTTGTAAAGGGGTCAAAAAAATTAAACTTGCTATGGTCGTGATATGGTTGGGAATTTTCAGAGAGTAAGAATGACTGTGCACAAAATATACCTGACTAATATAACTTTATTTTGCATTCCAATAATTAGATAAATAAAAATTTACATTGCTTAAGGCTGCTTCAGCCTTATCTTATCCATGCAGCATTTATTCCTTTCATTTTACTGCCTTTTCATTTTTAAAAATCTGATTTTAAAAAAAAGTGACAAGTTGTGATCTAGACACTGATGGGCAGAATCCTATGCCTTTTTATGAAAAGAAGTTAAAGACAAGCTGACAAAGTGAGAATGGGGTCAGGTGAAGGGGCCCCAGCAAAAAAAAAAAAAAAATCAGAGAAGGGACCTTGTCTGAAGGAAAAGTAGAAAGAATGGGCAAAGGTGTGGAGACAAGAGGAACAAGAAATAAACCAGGGGAGAAGATGGAAGTTTCTGGTAAAGGCAGAGGGGAGAAGTAATGAGTGGATGTCTTTTTCTTTTCAGTTACCATCAGCATCTGTTACTGATAATTTCTGTGTTTTTGAAGAAGAGCTGGTATAGTGAGTAAGCCAGCCCACCAACATAGCCAGCAAAGGAAAAAGAAGAGAACAGGTTCGAAGAAAGGGAAATGCAGGGGGTTTATATCTGATGGTAAACACTTTCATCCTTCCCTGCCACTTGAATAATGCATCCTAATTTGACATGACTATACTGGTCACCAAGTTCATGCTAGGGTTATATAATCACAATCTGATCATTTTTCTTAAGTGCTGCTCAGCACAGAATCCTTTCATGTGGATAAAGGAAAGCAGCTATGCTTTTTCTTGTGATTTTTGGCTTGGGTTGATAGAAGTGTCAGCCAAGAATAAAAATACATTTATAATCTTTAGCCTTTTTCCCTCCAACACTTGTGAGTTGTACTATTATTTCTCCATTGTCCTTCTATCAGGTGACAGAGAACCTGGTGTTTATGCATCTGTTGGTTTAGTAGTACATGGCTTTTGTTCAAGTTTATTGAAGAACACTCCAGAAGATGAGTGTGGTCTTCAGATTGTGCCTGGCCATATGTGAATGACTTTGGCTTTTTTATTTCCTCCCTCTATACTCAGAGGCACGAAGTTGGAACTCATCCCCATTTCATTGCTCCACCTCTGTGTCACGTGAATTCCATGACTGACTTCAATTGCCTCAACTTCAGTGTCTGCTTTTGTGACTAAGTTAGGAGAACCAGCTGCCACTTACCCACCTACCCTTCCTTTTCCAGCTCTGAAGTTGTCTCTGTGGGAAAAGCTGCAAGGGATTTCATTTCTATGTAGAGTAACCCCTTCTCAATATTGTATTACTTTTTTCTACTTTATTTTTTTTTTAATATAATGTGGCCACTGCTGTTTCAAGGACCAACTCGCTTCCTCAGAAAGTCCTTGCCAACCCTTTTTTCCTATAAATGAAGTAAGGTGCAGCCACCATGGTTCAAATTGCATTTGCAGCCTCATCTCAGGATTTAAGTGTGCCTGGCTCTGCATTTGTTGTGAGGCTTGAAAGGTGAGTGATGCTGCAGCAAAGAGCCTAGTCAGTGTCACCCTCTTTAGGAATGGAATTGCATGGGCAGGACAGCTGAGTTCTCCTGGACCATAGATAATTTAGGCACTCACTACTCTGATGTTTTAAAAAAGCCAACACTTTTCAGCTCCTAGAGGAGGTGTGTTTCATGCACATCGTTTTGTGCTGAAATACTGTTTGTGATTTGGGTGCTACTCATGGGAATGATTAGACACCTGTCTGTGTAAATCCATCCAAAGAGCAGAAGCAGACTTGCATGAGTTTTGCATAGGGAATGAGCAGCTTTCAGAATTTACTGTTACCTGACTGTTGTTTTGCAAAAGAAATAGGTGTGTGTTAAGTACTCACACAGCTGTAGAGCTGTTGATATAAAAATACAGGATCAGCTTTGTCTTGCTGGGTTTTACACATACATTGTATTTAAATGTTTGTTGCAGAGACAACCATTGATTTTCACTGTGTGCTTGCTTGGTAGGGAGCTTTTGGATTTCAGATTTTGCAACCAGCAGCAACACACTGAATAGATTCCCCTTGTCTGACAATAGTGTTACTCTCTGTACTCATTTCCTTTCCTGTAAAACAGGGAGAACGTGTGCCCTGCATGGAGGGTCCCTGTGCTTCTGCCTGGGATGGGAATGTCCAAAAAGGGCAGGTTTGCACCTCTGCTCAGCAGGGGGTTTGTCACACACTGCAAAGCCAACACAGGCTGGGCTTTGTGTGATGTACAGCCTCATGCAGCATCCACACACTGAACCCATCATGTCCAGAAAAGTGCCTTTGCTTCGTGGATGGAGAGGGAAAAGGGTGAATCCAGGAAAACTGGGATAACAACACTCATAGGGTATTTAGAGGGTGTCTTTTGCAGATAAACTCAAGAATGTTTGTGGAGCATTCCGACTCTAGGTCAATACATTATTAAAACAAAACAAAACACTCATCAGGAAATGAACAATTTTATATTTAATGCTGGCTTTGGATGCTATGCAGCAAATAAAGGCAGTGAGCAATTTGTGTAATAGGAATTGTAAATAGATTTCCCTGCTCTGAGCCCCACAGAACTTTTGCACTAAATCTGGCACTTCCAATCTTTTGAATGTCTGACTTTGTGTCCATAAGCTTTCCAGGATTTGTTTACAGTGTCATAGATGTTTACAACTAATGATCCAGTGAAATTAGCCTGGTAGAGTAGGGAAAAAAAAAAAAAAAAAAAAAGTGGTTTAGATTAATGTGCTGTATTGTTTTTGGAAGATTTGGGATATATGGTAATGTATTTATAAATGCATATATTACAAAATAACCACAATTTTTCAGCCTTCAATAAGAGTTAAAAGAAGAGAGTAGCATAAAGCCCCAAGTAAAAGTCTGGTTAAGTCTTTTACAATATTTAAGTTTCTAGCATCTAAAACGCCTGAGCCTTTATGATGCCTGTTTTGTTTTTAATGTGTGGTCTGGGACAAGACTGGAAGGGAAAGTCATGCTGTCTGTGAAGCTGAGAATGGCTACTTAGCATCCAAATATGTAATTAGGGAGCTTTTCATGCCTTTTTAATAAGTTGTAGTCATTAGTAAATTGCCAGTCTCATACCCCTCAAATGATTCAGAGTCTTTAAACTTGACTGGACTGGCCCAATTCCATTTAGAGCAGATGCTTTTTTGTCTCATTTTATTCTTTGCCTTTTGTTAGGGGCTTCAGCTGCAAGGAGAAAAAAATGCTAGTTGCTAATAAAAGGCAGGACAGTGAAAACACAGCTCCTCTTCTCTGCCAAAACCAGACACAGAGATTTCCCTCCTCTGCCTTTCTCCCGACTGGGGAGTGAGGGCTCTGATCCTGATCACCCACACACACTCCTGCCAGGAAAACGGGGATAAATCAGGGATCCTGCCTAAAGACTTCTAAAATTGTGTTTGGTGTTTACCTACACAGACTCTGAGGAAAATGAATGCAAATTAACTAGAGGTATGAAAGTGGATTAAGATGCATTAAAGCTAAACTGCATGATCTCAGAGATGCTGTTTCTCAAAATTACCAAGACTTTAATCTCATCAGGATTAATTGACCTCTAGTGTAAATCCAGGCAAACAAAACGAAAATGTGTTGGCTGTGAGTTAGAGTGCTTATAAATCAGTAATCACTTTTAAGTTCATTTCTTAATTAAAAAACTAGTTGATTAATTGCAGGGTTATTACAAATGGACTTTAAAATTAGGTTGGTCACATTGCATTTGGCTGGCATTTTAAGTTTTAAACTGGGCTATTTATATGGAATAATTCATTTAACCAGAAAGTCACCAGGTAGATGCCCACAACCTCTACGAACATGAAAATATTCCCAATGTTTTAAAACTCTGGGTAGAACCTTTTGAGTCCTTTAAGTTGATTTTGCTTTGGCATGTGGTCTACAGTAAGGCTGAGGAATCAGTATTTCCTTTACTGATTTCTGAAACATATATGTGCAAATCCAACAAGCTGTGCATCTGTGTACAAGTTCACCCTTCAGGTATATTTTTTGTTTCTCATGGGACCCTTACAAGCAGATAAATCCCACCCTTACCTTAAGGTATCTGCAAGAAGTGATTCACTCATCTTTTTGTCTTCTATTTTTTTTTTTCATCTCTGTACTCATATGTATGTTTGCACTGAGAAAGTTGACAGTACTTTAAATTAATGGGCTACCAAGACCTTTAGTCATCCTCTCAGGATGTTCTGGATGGATGAACGGAAGTAATAATCTCACTGTACCATTTTTTAATTTATTCCAGCAACTTTTTTTTCCCTGGCTCATTCCAAAAGTGTAGATAAATCACAGGCTATTTTATTTGGGAGATGGGAGAAATAACTAGCTATCATTCTGAAAACAATTGTAAGAGTCATCTTAAAAAAAAAAGCTCTGAGACCACAGAAGTCTATGAATTTACATGTGCATTGATACAATAAACACAGGCCAAAGAAATGCCATGAAGAAAGAGTTCCATGGGGCACTAATTCAGCTAATAATGCACATAGGCATTTTTTGGTGTCAAAGACATGAATTATCACTGTATTCCTGTCCAGAGAGCCCAGCTGTGCTACCAAGGGATGGGTATGATCTCATACGTTATCTAGGGCTGCCAGAGATGTGGTTAAACTGGAGGCTGCCACACAGGCAGAATTGAAAAAATAAACTTTTCTGATGCTTGGAACTTGTGTCCAAAACACAGCTATCCTCTTAGGACCTGCAGGATCTTCTCCTTTTCCCTTAACAAAAGCTGTTTTTCAGGGACCTGATAACTCTGAGTTTATCTGAAGAAGCTCTAGAGTGTCTGGCTGTCAGAGGCAGATGGGCAGGTCCAAGTGATATGGATTAACATGGTCCTTTATTTTAGGGAGAATTTTACCCAAAACCTGAGATGAGTGTCCCAGCACTGGATGTTACAAGTCATAAAATACTCGTTCAGCCACTGCAATAGTGCAGACATCATTTGAACACTTGGGCTCCCTGGAGCCATGTTCCTTTCTGCAGTAACCCCTGTGGTTTTCCACGTGCTGTCCCTCTCCTGGGTCTGCCTGGAAGCACTCTCCACAGCCCTGCAGCCCCATCTGTGTTGCTGTGGTGAGCCTTCAGTGAGCACACTTCCAATCAGGCAACATTTTGTGGTCCTGCTGCAACCCTAAACCAGACAGCTGACATGAATCCCAAGTGTCCAGCCCAGCCTGAGGCCCTCCCAGTCAGGCAGATTAACTGCTATAGATTGCTCATTGTTTTTAATCTTCCACCCTGTCTACACCACCCAGGCATGCAGCTTTCCAGAAGGGGAAAGGAGAAAGAGAAGAATTACCATTACTTCACATTACTGGAGCCTAAAAATTGTACAGTACCACTATTTCTACCCTTTCTGATTACCAGCAGTCACTTTTTTAGCTTGCAAGGTGTATGACCCATGGTAATTTCAGGAATGACCTACAGTAAGGCCCAAGCACTTTTCTTTGTTCTGCATCCAGTCCAGTTTCTGTCATGTTAAATGAGAGGATGAATTCAGGTGGCTATGGTGGTTAGACCCCCACTGAGTATATCTGAGAAGTTTTCTGAAGATGCTGGCCCTACTGTGCTGCCACTTGGGTAGCTGGATCATGCCCTTTTCCTTTTTTTCTCTTTTTGTTTTTTAACTCTCATAGCATGAACATTATTTTGCATTTAAGTCACCTTTGAAAACAATATTGTGGTTGCTGTCACTGATTTCTCTGTGCAGACCTCACTATACAGAGGCAGAGGCTCCTCCAATAAAGATGACACTTCCATGAAAGGAAACAGATATAAATAAACTATGGTGACTTTCTTAGCTTATTGCTTGTCCTCTCTTGACAGGGAGAAAACAAAGTGCCTAAATCCTAAGATTACTTAATAAGGAGATACTAACTTTTTTCTCTATATCTCAAAGGATGATATGGGGCAGCTCAGAAAGCCTCATAAAGAAAACAGTCTTTAAAAATGATATTAAACCTCCTTGAAGCAGAGCAGGTAAATTGTGTGCTTGTACAAAGATGACTTTGTATTTTCAGATCCCAGGAAAATGTGGACACCATATGACAGAACAGGCAGTACAAACACAAGATTGTTGGAGAGCCAGCCTGGAAAGCAGAGTTAAGGATGGTGCATAGAGAAGTGGTCTATAAATCTTGTATCTCTGACTGCTCTAGTTGTCTCATTTTGCTGGCACTCTGCTATTATTACACATTTAATGATAGCTGCTTGTAAGCTGCTTACCAATCATATCCACACACACCTGCTCAGACATTCCTGACAGCTCCCAATGTATTATTGACAGAAGTAAAATGGATCTTTTCCTGTTGGACACATTTTCCTCTTCGCTCTGATCATCTGCAACAAAGGAAAGGGGCAGAAATGATCGTTCAGCTAAAGCTGAGTGAAATGAATTGAAGCTGGGGACACAAACTGCCATTTCCTAAAATCTGAAAGCTTCCAATCAATGCAAAAATTTTGTCTTCTAGTTACTCTTCATGGCTCTTGCTTTGTCTTTGAAAGGGACAATTTGGGAGAACCTTTTCAAAGAAAGGTTTTGATGGGCTCAGGGGCATGAGGTGGGATCAGATCACAGACCACTTTTCAGTCTGCCTTGGCTCATCTCTGTCTTCCTCTGTGTCCCAGCAGTTGCAAAGGGGTTTAGTTCTTGTGGCCCATGCACTGGTCACAAAGTGAGTGCAGTAGTAACTCTTAGCTACTGAAAACACAAGACAAATTTTAGACACTGTTTTTCTCTCTCCTGAGCAGAAGGATCATGCTTCCTCCCATACAGTTAAGGAGGAAAGGTTAACAACTTCAGACTTTCAAAAATCAGACTTTTCCTTAGAAGATGCAGGGCTGACTTTGGGCTCCTCGTTCTGATCTTTAGGGGCTTTTCCCCCTAATGTTGCTGATCAGTGAAATCTTTCAGTGAATCTTGGATTTTGATGGATCTTCTGTGCCTTGTACTTCCTTTGAAATAAAAAATGATTAATACATACAGTTCATCCTAACTTGCATGTCTTGGCTTCTCACACCTCTCCTAAGTGAGACTTCTCTCCCTCAGAAGAGGGAATTGCAACCTGTCCGTGACAGCCTCAGAGCCTTTCCTTCAGCCTCCTTTGGATGTCATCTTGGCAACTACAAAATGAAATGCATGGAAAAGTGGTTGTTTTTATAACCCAACCTGACAAAAGCTTGAGCAAAGCTGTTTTTCTGTCGTGTATTTGTCTGGCACATATTTGCCCATGAAATTCCTATCCAGGTGTACGACAATGGAACTGTTACTGTGTGTGACAGTTTGGGCAATATTGTTCGGTTGGCTTGTTTCTCTTGAGATGATTTCAAGCACAATGGGCAAGCAAGAGAGGGAAATGCAGTGATTGCACCCATGGGCTGGAGAGCTGGGCTCTGCCACTTTGGCAGTTTACGGTAATTCAGTGGTGTTTATGACGATAAGAAAGCAATTTGGTGAAAGTGAGGTAAAGCAGCCAATACACAGCAAGATAAAACTGCCGTTAATTCAACCATCAGGAAACTGACCACTGAAAATGCTCCTGATATGTCATTTTGAGTCAGTCCAGGTTGTGATTTTACTCAATCCACTCCTTGTGTAAGTTTCAGCGCTAAAAAGACCATTTGTCAGAGTGTCACTCAAACAAACTATGCAACAGATACAAAGCAACCACAGTACATTGCTATGGTGGAGCAGGACACAGAGGCCCTTGCCAGTAAAGTTTTTCTTATACTGTTTGTATTTCATCAACCTTTCCAAAAGATAAAGACATGATGTTGGTGGGAAACAAAATCCAGTAGTCCAACAGTGTTTATCAACTGCTTAGAGCCAGAATTGTATGAGAAGTCAAACTGAAAGTGAGTAAAGACAATAAACAGAATGATAGATGTACTGGCACCTATTTGCATGTTATTTCAAGTCGTTGACAGGCTGGGATATGGCCTGTGCATACACAAATGTGTTTTGCCCTCACGTTTTTGCCAGGCATTCTCTCTGCAAGCAGCAGTGTAACTCTGGCACCTACATTCAGCCACAAAAAAAGCAGTTCATGAGAATGCTGTACCAGAATCCTGCACACAGGCTGTCCTGCTTTCCCTAATCGTCAGCAAATAGGGAATATTGATTGAAACTTTTCCAGGAGATTTAGTCATCAAGCAAATGGTCTTGTTTTAGACAAGAAATTGAATAGCACTACAACAAACTGTGCTTTAAAAACACATCTTCAAGACCAAATTCTGGAGGGTTTTCCACTTTATAGGTATTCACACCACCACTAAAACTATAAACTTTCACCACTGTGAAGTGCTTTGAAACATGATTCATAACTAACATGAAAAAAAAAGTGATGGTTTTGGAAGACAAGGCAGTGTATCAAAAGTGTAACAAGACAGAATCTCCTCCATTTCTCCACCAGCTAAAGACTGAACTGAGAGAGAAATAACCCTCCATTACTGGAACTGGATATTTGATGTTCTGAGAGGAGAGAAAGACCGTGTTATGATGTCAGGTAATTTCTCAGCAGAGAGGAGGAGGACAGCTAAAATCTGGGCTGTAAGTCTGTCAGGTTTCTGGAATTTATATCAAGTAACTCTGGGGCTTATTACAGGTAATATGGTTACTAGTAAAAAGGCCCTCTTAAACTGTAGACCAAGAGTGGACTTTTCCCATTGCTTCATAAGCACACTCAGATCAGGAGGTTCCTGCCGATTTGTATCCTCCTTGCTCAGTAGGAGAAGCTGCTCTGATGACAAATGGAGAAGGTTCCTTTCTCACTTTTTTAAGGATGCACACTTTCTTACACACATTGCTACCAAGCTGCTCAGCAATGGGCTTTGTGTCTAAGCATCTCCTTTAATTTTCATGTTCTTCTGGTTTTGCATCTGCTGACTGTATCAAGGAGGGCATCAGGGAAGGGTTGGTTTAGGAGTTGGTTTTTTTAAAGCACAGAATGGAACCCAGCTGAACGAAGCCATCTCAAAGATGGATGCTGCTTAAAACATGGAATCAGCCCAGTAGATTCCCAACAAAGAGCCCAATTTAGGATGATCTGAGTGAGAGCTGCTGAAGGAATTCAAAACCACAAGCCAAGATTCCTTCCAAAATCCCAGCTCTGGCATCAGACACACAATAGAAAGCCATCATGTGTTGTTACAGAGGGATGCATTTTGATTCATTTTTGATGTTTAAACATCCAGGAGAGCTCTCTCTGCAGCATCATAACACAGATGGGGGGCTAGACACGATGAACTGCTCTTTGGGAATCCTGTGGGAGCCATGGAAGTGCCCTGAGCTCACTGCTGACATGAGGCAGGTGGCTTCAGTACTTACTTCAGGTTAGAAACTTCTCTTCACATGACGTTTTCAGACTTGAATCTTCCCTGTTGAGGTGCAACTGAGCTGCTGTTGCAGTGAATGACAGCTGGAGATGTCTGTGAAATTTAGGACAAGTCCACACTGAAATCTTTTAATGGTAGATTAATATTCTTTAGAGACATGACAGCATTTACCCTGGCAAGAGTCCTAATGTAAACAAAAATTGCCTGGCATAAAAAGTGGGGGTTTGTCATTGCTTTTTTCTGTTCTACTCAGGAAATGGGTGTAGGTTGTTTGGACACCCCTACCAAGGAAATGTCTCTTCAGTGCTGGAGAATGGCACCATGGCTGGTGTGGTGGGAGACCCAGGAGCAAGCTCAGAGCAGGGGTTTTGACAAAATTGCAAAAGCAGTCTTCACATGATATGTATGAAATGGCACAAAAATGTCATCACCCACTCTTACAAACGCAAAGAAACACCCAAAATCATTTCAGCCTGCAGCCAGGAGTTTGAAATGTGGATGAGGCCAATCTGCACCAGCGCACTTTTCAGAGACTAAGTCCTGGTTTTGGTCTCAATATCTCCTTCTCCCTTCTGTGCATGAAGGTGCTTCACTTCACAGAGGGGCTGCAGTGACTCGGTTGTTGTTGTTTACTAAATGTTTGCAAGATCAAATGCAATGTGTGAGAAAGACCTGATACAGGCAGGACTTGGGTCTGCAAGCTGGTTTTGTCTGTGTTCTTCTGTGAAAAGCAAATACCCTTTGATATCATAAATTGTTTGTTATTAATTAATTTTATTTTTTTTTGTATTGTATTGTATTTTATAAAATGGTTCTAGAGTAATGTGGAAAGCACAACCCCTCCGTGTTCTCTGCTTCTCCTTAGTCCTGACACATCAAAGCAGCAGCCACGGGGAGACATCTGTCACTAGTTAATGTCATGGTTGTGGAGGTAGAACCTCCTCTTCTGTTTGGGCCAATGTGGGCAGCCCTTTGATGGATGTGTTCAGCCTTCATCCAGTTTGATCACCCCGTGCAGCCCCTTGTTCAGATCTGCGTGTGAACAAGAATGTCCTGACCTGAGATCCTTTTTAATACAGCAGGGATCCGTGATAGAAACCATCAAAGGAAACCTTTGATCTTTTGACTATCTCTTAGTCATCTGCTGCACAATGCAAATAATAATGAAAACAAAGCTAAGGAGCAGAGCAGCTACATTAAAGAATCAGGCTTGTTGCCGGCAACGAAGCTAATCACTGAGGTTTTATCCTAGCCTCAGACTCAAAGAGAAAGAGGGGGGAGGGAAGAGAAAAAAGGGGAAGAAAAAAAAGCTGTTCTCAGCAGTGAAATGTCTTTACTAAACTGAAATATCCCAGGAACACTGGTTATTTTATGTCAGAGGAGTTAATGAGAGACACAAACATGCAGCCACTTTTTACAGTAGAATTTAATAAATAATTCTTATTCCAGTGTCCTTTTCTTGGCCTAACTTGCACAGAAATATGTATCAATGTACGTCATAATTTACGTATCACCCAGTTAATCAAAGTAAATGAGTACTACTGGAGTCTTCACTGCCTTTGCTCTTTTTTGCCCTCCCCTTCCTCCCCCCTCCACCCACCCACCCAACAGACCCTGGGGATGGAAAGAGTCTTGATTCAGAAAGTGAATATATCATTCTAGGACAACAGTATCTCAAAAATGTGAGTCTCTTTGCTGTAATCTCATGTGATTTTACAGAGTTTTCTGAGACCCCTAAAACCTCATACAAATGTGTGTGAGAGTTGGGGCCGGAAGAAGTTTGTGTGTGTCCACGCACACATGTGCGTGTTTTTCTTTCTGCTTGTGATTTTGGGAACATACTGGGGGATTCTTTCAAGCCCTTATGCCACACATGTCTGTTTATAGACTTTCTGTCTCTAATTTTCCTCTTGCACATAATTATTTAGGTGAAATTTTGATATGAAAAAAAATACCTTGATGTTTTAAAATCATTTATTAAGTGAACAGAAAGAGAAACACCAGCAGTTTTCCCCTTCTGTGTGTGTTATTGGTATCTCTGAGCTCTGCTTAAGATGTCAAACTCTCTCAGAGGCTGAAAATTTTGACCAATTTCTGCATCTCATCTGCAGAGCCAAAATGGGTCACTCCTGCTAAGGTGACTGAACTGGCTCAGTGGGCCAAAGAAATAAGTTACAGCTGTCAGGCAAAAATATCTCCATCACCTCTGTGATGATTAACTCAGACATTTGATCCCTTGTAAGAAAGGAGATTTCATGGGCAAAGAGGCTAGATTAATTCAGAATATTGACTTCAGTGGACAGATATTATGAGTTTAAGTCACAACCTTAATTTCAGTTATCCTGAGCTGAAGAGTTCCAAGGATAAACTGGGGCCACAAACACATTTAAGGTTGACATAAACTTTCAAAGGAGGACAAAGGTAGAGGGGAGCAGACAGGTTTGCATTGGGAGGTAAAATTGCTGCAGGTTGTAGCAAAAAGTGAAAACTTCTGAATAGAAATTTAAGAACGTCTAAGATAGCAGATAATGCAGCAGGTTAGGCCAGGAGGAGAGCAGCAGCAAACAGCCTCAAACAAACAGGAAATAAGCTGGCCAAAAAGCTTGCCTGGATTTCTCCAGAGTTTCTCTCTCCATCTTAACAAACCAAACGTCCTCCATAATGACCCTGCTCCACAGGAAAACATGTTATCACCCCTGATCTGAGCTGACAGATGTTGCCTGGTTTCTGTAGAGAAACTCCTATGCCAGGGTTTGAGCCCAGGGCGTTGTTTCCTCACTGGAGTTTCACGTCAGGCAGCAGTGCTCCCCCAGATTGACCTCCCAGAAGGACTCCTGGGCTCTGAGCAAATCTGGACACCCTTCAGCCAGAGGGAGGATCCCAGGAGAATGAGATCTGTGGAGGAGAGGGAAGAAGTAGGAGAAAAAATCAGTTAAAAATATCCGGGGTTCTATCACGCTCGGGAAGTGGCGCATCAGAGGAAGGCAAACAGAGCTGTTAGAAAAAGGAGCTCTAAACGTTGGATTTATCAGACCTTTCCCGACACTCTGAAGAAGACAAAGGAGGGACATTACCTACAATTTTCTGCTAAGATATTCAGCATAGCACAGATAACAGGCATGTGGGCACTCAGAAGAGCTATTTGGCCACTGTTGCTCCACATTATCATCAAAACACACCAGCCCTTTTACCTGCTGGCTTTTCCCAGACTAGTCCTGGGGCAGGGCTAGAAAGAACCATGAAAAAATAGCCTTGGTAGATGTAATTTCTAAAAGCAGTGTCCTTTAAATTATTGTTTCCTTTCTTAGAAGGTACAAGGGAGACTTTTGGTGACAGAGAAATAAACCTTGGGTTTGCTGGATTTGTCAGTGCAACTGTGTTAGGAGGGACACAGCAAGTTTGCTTTAGACCTGGATGGACCCGGGCAGACACTCAAAGTGGAGGTGCTTTGAATTTTTATGGTGGCACATCTACAAAAGCCAGAGGAGTTCAGAGGGGTTGACAACACCATCATTTTTCTTAACTGTAGCTGAATTGGGAGACCTTCAAAAGACTTATTGTTGTACCAGCAGTGAACTCTCAGACTATATCCAGTGGGCTTTAGGTTGGTTTTATTTTCATATAGGATTGCCTTCCTGATTTTGTTTTCCTGTCTTTTTTTAGCACTGGAGTTTTTCAGTCGTTATTGGCAAGGGAGTGGAAATTTTACTTAAATATGTCATTGGTGGGATTTGAAGGGAAAAATAAAGATATTTTAAAAGGCCTGCTTGAATAACAAAGGGTTTTCCTTTTCTTTTTTTTTTTTTTTATTAGCACCCATGAGCTTTTTGTTTTCTCTTGTTCCTTTCTTTCTGGACTTAGACGAAGAGATTTTTTTTGTGTTTACTCTTACTAGCTTTTGTGCCACTTTAATTTCTGTGTGTATTTTTAACAAACCACCATCTGCACAATTAATGGAAAATCCCATTTTACAGAGGTTTTTAAAGTTATTGTTTCAATTGTGTTACAACACAAAGATAGCCCCTGTCCCAGAGAGTTTTCCAGTGTGAGACTTAAACGAAATGCAGCTTCTAACTAAACAGACTCTGAATCCTTCACAAAAATAAAACATTGCCTGTCAGGAATAATATATAGAACTCTTTAATATGAAAAATTGCAAGTCTTCAACTGACCACATATCCTGCAGGAGTAATTATGTCATTTCAGAAGAAAATAAAACAGCCATGTTTTGTCAAATATAAGACATTTCACACACTATCAATTTTACAGATATAAATACCTAGGGGCATACACAAACCCTGTGATCACCAATGGCAAATTGCCAAGTGAGGACAGATTCATTAAACATTAGAAGTATCAGGCACCCACCCAAACCCATAAATTAAAATTTTAAGCCTTGAATGTTATGCCACTGCATACAAGTTAAATATGTTTGGAGACATTTTTATGCAGCCTAATTAGAACTGGATGGAAATCCCAGTTAAAGTATGATGTAGCTCTTCCTTAGGGTAGTTTTCTTGGCTAAATCCAGCCTTTAAAGAGTCATATTCCTTTCTGCAACTTGCTGCAGAAAAGAAGCTGGTGGTAAATCGGGTCCAGAGGACACTGGGAAACTGCTGGGACTGGATGGTTAAACCAGCCTGGTTTGTTTAGGTGGGACTGCCAGTAAACCTTTGTGATCAGCAGGAAGAAAGAGTGAGTCCTTAATTAATATTCTCAATAGCAGTGACTAAACTGCTTTGAAACCAGCTGCTGTCACCAGATGAAACTGTCAGCAGGCTTCTGCAGCTCCTGTTTGAGCAGCCAAACTCCCTGTTTCCAGTTTTTAAAAGCAATGTGCATCTCAGCAACCAGATACAATTAAAAGCTGGAGCGTAAACAGCACAGCAAGCCCAAGCCTCCTTTCCTCATCTCACCAGGCTACTCCCGCCCACAGCAGTGGCCAGGGCAGGCCTTTGTGCACTGGACATGGCAAAGAGAACAGCCTGAGGCAGGAGCTGCTGAATTTGCCATCCAAGCAAAGATTGTGCACTTTGGTCTGTAGCCGTGGGGACATTGGGGAGTTGAAGATGAAAACCATAATGGGCTCTTGCTCTCTTGCAGAGGGAGATATTTTCTCTCCCCTCAGCTAAGCTCGTACTTGGCGTTCAGTCCAGCTCCAGATTTCTTACTCATCCTCACTTTGCTTTTCATGCTCATCCTGGCACTTTGTTGGGTACCATTGCACAAGGAGTTTTCAGAGGGTGTCTCTCTGTTGAGGTCTTTTTCTCCCTTTAATGAGGAAATTGGTGTAACTGTCGAAGATTCCTTATTGCTGTGTCAAATCATTCCTTAGCTTTAAAACTACAGCAATACACACATTTTTCTTTCTGTTTTTTAGTAAAATTTGATCCAAATGCTACATTCTGGCCAAAGGATCTCAGTACACGAAACTTAAGGCATTAAGAAAAAATATTGGTCGCTATAATTTTGAAATGTTAAGATTGAAATATTTAGAAATAAGACAGAATATTATACAATATTAATATAAGACAGAATATTCTTCATAATATTTCTTTCCACAAGAAGGCTTCCTCTTGTTTACAGCTAAGAGGTAACTATGCAGTTATGCAAACCAGAGCACAGGCAGTGGTGGGGATAAAGGCAGGCCAAAGAGATCTGTCGTGCTTCTGTTTTGGAGAGCTGATTCTCTGCTCCCCAAATCCCAGCTATTCCCAGAGGAAGGTTCCTAGTCCAGACCAGAGCTGATAAAAGAGCTAAATTCAGTGCCAGTACAGGTGGGAAGCTGGACAACAGCATGACCAAGAGTGACCACCTGGCAGCTTTTGCACCAGTGCTGGGGCTAAACCCAGGGGCCTCCCTTGGTTTTTTTCCCCTTTCCTGGTAAACCTGAACTTAACGGAGCAACGGTTATGTAGCAATAATTTTTTAGAAGTTACAAATGGTCTGAGCAATCCAGCAATGAGTGAAGTGTTCTTGTGGTCAAGTCGCAGAAGGGAATGACAGTTATAAATTAATGGAATTGCAGCAATTATGTTTTTCGTCCTGATTCCCTTTTCAGAGATAATGATGAAAGGCTCTGGAGGTAGAGGACATGGGATGAATAATTGGCTGTAAAGCAGATTCAGAAGCAGGAACAGCAACAAAAAATCTCCACTGACTGTGGCAAAGATCCTGCAGGGAATGCTGATTGTGGATCATTTCTGTGAAGGACTGGATATTAGTGCCTTTCATGGTAAATTAAGGTTGGGTTACTTGGCATTAGCTCTGTTTGAAGTTCAAACAAAAGATAAAGGTCCCTTCAAAAATAACACAAGTTTTTTTTTTCATGTTTTGTTTTCGGTTTTTTTAATCAAATTAATAATGCTCATGTACTCCCCATTTGCCCTGCAGCTAAGATTCATCAGTGTGTATATGCATAAATGAGAGATACAGGCTCTCCAAATTTACCACAAAAATTAAAACAGGAAAGCAGATGGCAGCCTGTTATTCCATCTGCATTTCACTTAATCAGCTCCTCTTATCAGAAATGCTGCTTAGGGAATCAGTGGTTCTTGTTTATCCTTTGCAAACCAGAGACACACAGGCTGCTTTTTTGTAAATGTCCTGCTGCCTCACACAGGCAATATCTGTCTATATGTAGAAAAGTGAAAGAAAGTAAAGTTACCTAAAAACATTTAGCATATATTAGCTAGGTTTAACAGAAAAGCTTTGCCTCACAGTAAGTCTGGAGCATTAATTTTCCTCATTGAGCTATTGTAAAGGAAAAAATATCAGTGAGTCATGGAGGGAGGGAGGGAGGGAGGGAGGGAGGGAGGGAGGGAGGGAGGGAGGGAGGGAGGGAGGGAGGGAGGGAGGGAGGGAGGGAGGGAGGGAGGGAGGGAGGGAGGGAGGGAGGGAGGGAGGGAGGGAGGGAGGGAGGGAGGGAGGGAGGGAGGGAGGGAGGGAGGGAGGGAGGGAGGGAGGGAGGGAGGGAGGGAGGGAGGGAGGGAGGGAGGGAGGGAGGGAGGGAGGGAGGGAGGGAGGGAGGGAGGGAGGGAGGAAGGAAGGAAGGAAGGAAGGAGCGTGGAGGACTGGCAGGCTGGACACTGTCACAGCAGATTTGTGGAGTTCATTTACCTATTTTTTTCAGGCATGTATTTTAGTTTGATTTAATGAGCTGCTGAAAAGAGGACTGGTGCTCTTTTTTCAGCTGATGGCAGTAAGATGAAAACAAGAGGCTTTTTAGAATGACGTTAACTTGCACTTTAAAAGTTAATAGAGTTCCTATGAATCTGTGTTGGCAGCATCTGGAAGAAGCAGGTGGAAATTCCACTGAGATAAATGGCAAACCAGGGGAAGAACAAAATAATAAAGTCTTATTTTCAAGATCTGGATACATCATCAATCCTTCTGGCAAAATGTTTTTCAAAAGCAATAGAAGTCCTGTCTGCAATGAAAGCTAAAAAATACTTTGAGGAAAGTCTTGGACTAGTAAAATCTTCCTCTTTATTTCTCCTAGCATTCATAAATCTTTAAATCAGGCGTCAGGTGATGTGCTTGGTATAGTAGTTTGGAGTACTGGAGGAAGCAAGAGGAGAATAGAGGGTATGATCAAAGGTTTTAGAGAAATGGCCTACAAAGAAAAGTGACTCATCTCTGGTAATTTATTCCGAAAAAGGAAGACTCAAGGAGGAGCATGATCCCACAAGTACCTAAAAGACAGTGAAAAGGAGGGAAGGGATGCTCCATGCTCCATTTGCTTGGTAGATAAGATAAACTGGAGCGAGAAATACGCAGTTAAAGTACCTTCACTTTCTAAAGGCAGAGAAAAATGAAGACCTGAGTTGGATAACCTGGTGAGCTGTAGAAACCTTTAAGGATAGGCTTGGAAAACGTGTACCAGGAAGGACAGGGATGCAGGACGGGGATGCCTTGGGCAAAGGATGAGCTGGATGACCTGCCACGGGTTATGTTCCCTGATTCCCAGCCTGCTGCCACCAGCCTGGAGGGGCTAGGACACAGCAAAGACCCCTCCAGCCCCCCAGGGCTGGTAGAGATGTACCTGACAGGAGGAAGTGTGTCACCAGGCAGGCTCTGGCTTCTCTGAGCTGGTAGGAACTGGACAGTAGCCAGCCTAAAATGCGAAAAAAGAGACTGAAAGTAGAAAACCTCAGCTGACTGTCTGTAGGGTGAGGTGCCAGATGCAGATGTTGGGCAAAACATTGCTCTGTCTCTTTCAGACTGCCTTATCTTCATCTTTCAGCTTGCTCTCCCTGCCTCTTTTATCCCTTAGGATAAATTAATTTTGACTCTTTTTGTGAACAAATCAAGATCAGTGTCTTGTGGTTTTCATAATGAATCGCTTTGTGGTATGCCTTTGTCTGCACATCACAAATTCCTGTAGATAAAAAACTGAATAAATATTTCATGTAAAAAAAAAATACCACAGAAAGAGCTAATTAGCTGGATTGATATAAGTTGTTCTGTGACCTGTGAAAGTATGTTAGTCATAATGCTGTTCTTTAAAAACACCATGCAAACTCATTCAGACATGCTGGCAAGTTAGGAAAGGGCAATGTGAGCAGCAAGGAGCAGTCAAGGTATTACTAAAAGAAAAGTCAGAAGAAAGATTTTTGTCTTAAAGTAGTCCCTATCTAACTGGGTTCTCCCAAAAGCTGCTGACAGTACTAAAACCAGGGTGGGTGAGTAGTCTCCCAGAGTTATGAAACTGGAGTGGTGTGATTTGCTCTGCAGAGGGTGGAGTAAGAATGAGGGCAATGCTTGAGGTGTAGTTTTCAAATGGTGCACTTGAGGTCATGGACTGGCTGGCTCCAGTCAGATTATTGCCCTTCTGTCTGCAGACAAGCCTCTTAATGGTACACCCCGCCTTTAGAAAGTGCACAGAGCAAAAACTGTGCTCCACAGCATGATGGAGAAGATTCAGCCACCCCCCCTTTCCAGAGAGGACTCAGCAGTTTGATCTCAGAATATAATTCTTTATTGAAGTCATAAAAATGAGGACTTTTCTGTAAGTGAAAGGGGAAGAGTGGTAATGTGTTTTCAGAGCAGAGAAGAGGGGTGTGTAAAGGTTCCCTGCAGAACATCTGTGTGAGTGTGCCTGCTCATTTGTATATTTTCCCCTTCATTTAGCAACCAGCAAAGTCAGGCTGTGTACAACATTTCCATCCTGGAAACCTCCTTTTAAGGCCAGGAGATCTGCCCTCCTGGAGCTCCTTGTTTCCTCGAGGCAGAGCAGTGGGCAGGGACAAACTGCACTCCCGTGGAAGGCATGGTGGCTTTGCCTCTCGGTGGCACCCACTGTCACCAGCCTCTCCTGGGCAACTGTTCCTTAGAGAAGCAACAGTGTCCCAAATTTGAAAGGAAGCAAAATAAGTCATCATCTTTGCTATCTCAAGCAATGAGATCCCAGTAATGAGAACGCTCCTGTCGATTTTCTCAGACGAGTATCTCTGGCTCTGGCAGAGTTGAATTCACTTTCTCCTCTACAGTTTGACAGATTCCATAAGTGCAGTGGGCTAATTGCAACCACAGGACTCCTTCAGCCTTCTCCACTGCTGCATGATATCCTCAACTTCTCATTTCTACCAAAACCATTATTTCACTGTGCATTTTAACGTAGTTTAAGTAAATTGATGGTGTCTTGAGGTTGTAATGGATTGGAAGTCCTGCGTTTGTTGTCAGAGTGACTGATAGGGAAACATCACGTGCCAATAGTAAATGTGGTTTCTGGATATCATCTGCTTTAAAATGCTTGCATGTGCATGTATGCAAGTGCACACAGAAGAAAACTCTTTAAAACTTTCAAACTCGTGCTTCCCTTCTTTAATTCAGTAAAACCTGGATCTTAGCCTGAAGCTGCTCTTCTGGAAATGCTACTGAAATCACCTCAAATTTGGAATTCAGAGTTACTTGGGACAGAGAGTAATGTTGGTAAGAAATTTCGGAGCAATTCCAAGCTCTGATTTTTAAATCCATTTTACATCTCCGAGCAGTAGACTCCTACTGAATGTTTTCAGGAAAGACACACCTTGGAGTTCTTGGCAAATCCTGGCTGAGAGAGCAAGTGCTGTGACCTGCAAAAGGCTATAAACTGTGCCTTGGCCCTGTCATACGTTTTGTTTCTGTTCGAATTTCCTCCATCCCTATATTCCTATAATTTCACTCTGCCTTTCAAGCACGTGCAAAGAAAATCCAAAAAAACAAAGCCAAACCTTAAAAAATGGCATCTCTCCAAAAAAAGCCGTGATTAGGCTTTGAGGGGCCGTAGGTTCCAGAGGGCAGGGTTTTGTTTTCAATTTAATTTGATATTCACGTTCACCAACACCCAGAGTTTCCCCCAAAACATACCTTTGGGGGAAACACTAGTCAGAATTTCCCTGATTCAGGGAAGGGTTTAGCTTAATGCACAGAACAGCTTTCCACTCACCACTGGCTCTGGATAGTGTCATGTTTGAGAAGATACCTCACATCATTCCATGTCCATTAAAGAGTGTTATTCAGATGAAAGTGAAGCCCAAAAAGCACCTAATTAATAACAGTAATTAACTAATTATTACAAATTAATACTGAATGATGCAATAAATAGATTTAATTACAGTCACGGTTAAACACAATGTCAGCACCTTTCTGTGGAGCACGGCCAGCCCACAAGAGTTTTGAAATCACAAATTCCAGACCAAAATTTTCACACCTCTTACTTCAGATGCCTTTTTGGGGGTAACCCAAGCTCAAGAGGAAGTTGTGTGGGGCATTTTTTTTTGCGGAACAAGGATGCCCTGTGCCCTGGACTTTTTAGGCCAGGTACAATACTGTATCCTGAATTTCCCATTACAAAATGAGGGGTCACCAGTTCATCCCTGGGAATCCCAGCCTACTGGACTGTGAGTGTGTGTTGTTGGCTGTTTTAAACAGACATAGACATGCTGAGAGTTGTCTTTTTAAGTCTGTAGGACACATCCATCCCATTTGAAGCAGCTGCAAAGTTGCAAAGAATGAGTGCCTGTGTTTGGTAGGTTAAAAACTCTGCCTGTGGTTAATTCATGCCTCAGAGCTGAAAGCTCTAAAAGTGCTGGGTGGATCATTGTGGTTTTTCAAAATTAAGGTGTTTCATTCTCCATAGTTTCTCCTTCTTTGTGTGTCATCATTTTCAAAGCTTTTATGGCAGGCTTAAATTTAGAGTCCTTGTGGCTTTGTTGGGGCACCACCTTTACCCTGTGTGGTCACAATTTCATGCTTCCTGCCTCAGAAAGACAGTGCCAAGATGGGTGGGGAACTTCTCGGTGAGGTAACCAAGGATGGGCAAAATAGCATCACATATGATTTATTTTCCAGTTTCAGGGCAAGTACATCAGCAGGAAGTGTGCTTAGTTAGGTCACTTCATTCTGAAAGAATGAGCCAGAGTTAAGGGAAGACAGATGGGTTTCATGCTCCCAAGGCTGGGGGGGAAATCAGGGATGTATGGGGCTGTGAGTATGGTGTGAGAGAGAGAGAGAAAATACTGATTATTTCCTAGGAACTTTAATTGCACTGTCTGACCTGTAATCATATTTACAGGCCACCAACATTTCCCAACCCTGGGAAGCTTTCTAATTTTACATCAAGGTTGCTAAAGGAAGAAGGCCTGGGCTTTTAATAAATCAGCAGGAACTTCTGCCTGGTCAGCCCTTCAGGAAAGCAAACCATCTCTAGAGCAGACAGCTCTGCTTATTTACTTTAGGAATTCAGCTTTTTGAAGAGTCTCTGGCTCACCTGTAGACAGTTTGTCAGTGCACAGAGCACATTTCTATGTGGGCCTAGCCCTGAAAAGCAGTTTCCTAGTAAAGGATTAAGGAGACAACTCTTCTGTGAAGCTGCAAACCACTTTTTGACTGCAATGATCCAAGTATTTCTTTCACGATGTTGAACATTTTCTACTTAAACTGCAAAATACTCCTTTTCTAGTGGTTGTGTGCTGCCTTGTATTTTCAGAGTGTTGCAATAGTAACCTGTACGAAGACTTTTTTTCTTTAAGTTTCTTTGGAGTATCATCTCTTCCTGTACTTCCAACCTTAGAAATGCCAGGATCTTCCAGCATGATCAGCTGTTTGCTCACACAGCCTCTGCAACAGCAGGGTTGGCACTGTGAAGTCCTTTAACTGCTAAGAGGGAATGTAGAGTTCTCTACATTGATCTCTCTTTAAATATCCATTTGTTGTGGGGTTTTGGGGTTTGTTTTGGCTGGGGGGTTTTGTGGTTGGTTTGTTTGTTTTGTTTTTACAGGATTTCCAAAATAAGCAAAGAAAAATTGTCATTAGAAGGGGCCTTTGTTCTAAAATGGTCCCTTACACTGTTTTAACACCAGTGGTTTTCCAGTTGTTATGTAGAACAGGAGAGTCACATCTCCCTTTTAAAGTAGATGGGATATGTTTTTACAGTCTCTGAGGGCTGAAAGCCTGAAAAGGGATTTGTATTATTGCTGCTTTTGTAAAGCAAAGCTGTGCCTTCATCAATCATGCAAAACTACAGGAGGAAAGGGGGTTTTCACACATCAGGTTCTGTCCACAGTACAAATTAACCAAATGAATAACAGAAGGAAGAAACACAGTATTTTCTTTCTAGAGGCAATTACCTTATTGACTTGAGTTCAGCTCAGGGAAGCACATTATTAATAAAACCTTGCCATGAATATCAAGCAGGTGTCCTAATCTGATACAACTGTAACCTGGAAAGAGAGGTTGCACTGAAGTGGCTCAGTGGCAAATAAGGTAAGAGGTAGAATAAAATATACAGCAGGTACAAGGCAAGCCCAGTGGCTCACGCTTAGAGATCCCACATATAAAATTCTAATCTCATTATTGATAAAAACATGTTATTCTCCTCTCTGGATCTCTCTCTTGATTTTCTTTTGTGTTCTGTGGCAAGCCCCTTTTTATTGGATTCTTTGGCCCCTGCCAAAGGTCTCTTCAAACTCAGAGGTGAAAAAATCCCCCAGGCTGTAAACCTTTTTAATATTCATTTTTAGGTTGAGAGGAAGCTAATGTTTAATAAAAACTGCTTCTGGATGATGCTTATTTCTCTGGAGAGCTCCACATATACCAGCCCATCTAATAAAAATATAATGAAAACCTGCTACCAAATGGCAAATGAAGCTCAAGCTATGTAGAAAGAAATTTAAAATTCCAGAATCAAGCTTTTAAAAGCAGTTGGGTATTTGGGGCTTTTTTTTTTATTTTTTGTGGTTCTGCTCAAGACATCTGATATGCACCTGATTTTCAGTACCTGTCAGTCATCCCATCCCCACCCACAGAAAATGATCAAACACAAAATAGATCTCTTTTTTAAATCAAATACACAGGTGTCTAAATTACTTTGGAAGCTCTGACCATAGTTTCCAGCATTTTATTTTATTGATTTCTGCTCTTTGCCTGTCTGCTTAGACTGCAAGTCTTTGAAGAAAATATCACATTCTTTTTGCTTTATCCAGTTCCCTGCACAATGTTAATTAATAAACAAAACATGCTGACAAAAGAATTAATTCCATATAAAACACTCAGAATATTTGAGAGACAAAATATTTTAATGGGATTATGGAGGGGTGTGTTTTACAATGCATGTGGGTCAGCTGCAAAATAAAAAAACAAGGGCCATAATTAGATTCTTTTTGTGGGTCTGATCCATGCTCCTTTCATTGAAGCTCCTGCCCTCTCCAGCCTTCTCCCCCATGGAGGAGACAGGACAACCTGGACAATTACAGAATAGCAAAATCCAAAGGGAGTTTGGGAGACAGAAAGAATAAACAGACAAAAATATCAGGTTCTGCCAAGAAAGCACCTGGAACAAATGTATTTCTCTATTATTGTATGCTAAGTGAGTTCACCTGAAGAATTGCCTGGAATTTAGTGGTGGCATTTCCTGAGGAACAGGTTTGACGTGAGCTTAATCACGACCAAGTGATACTTTGCTAATTTTGAAAAGGCAGATAATTATCAGGCATTTCCATGGGCTGACGAAGGGGCGTGGGTTTGGAGGGGTTTGTGGTTTCTTTCAGTATAGAAAGGAGTGAGGGAAGGCTTGTGAGCCAGATGTTTCTTCTCAGATTACAGCAACCTGCGTGGTGTCCCTGTCCAGAATGGGGCTGGGCTGTCCCAGCACTGGGGGAAGCCTCTGAGTTCCAGCATTACTGTGCCAGTTCTTTGTACAGCAGTGCTCTAGCTGGTCTCAGGCAGGCCCAGGCTCATCCTGCCATGCTGAATATCTGCAGCAGTGACCATGAGAGGGGCTCAAAGTGTTCCCTGTGCTAAGAGGAAACCCTTTTAGGAAACACTTGGGCTCTGCTATCCCGGTGTAGTCCAGCACCTGAGGCTTTTGCCAGCCTGGAATGCAGGTACTGTGCAGAAATCTCAATTGGGTGCTACAATAAATGGCAGAGACATTGAATGGAGCACCAAATGCAGGGTAACTACTGCAACTCAAAGTCCATATTTCAGAGCAATTTGTTGTTTACATGTTACAGCCTGAAAGGAGGAACTATACAAACAAGCAGAGGAAAAAATCAACTCAACATCTACAAGCAAGGCAGACTGGTTTTCTTTGTTCTCTACATCACTGCCCCTCCGAAGTGTCTGAAGAGAAGGACATTCCAGCTGCTCACTGCTGATGTTCATATACAGAGCTACCCTTCCAAGTGTTGGAAACCCATAAATTGGTCTGCATTTTTATATGGTTTCTGCTTATCTTTCAAGCTGCAGCCAGACCTTCAGAAATTACCCAAGAGCTGGCATCTCCAGCTTGCTGTCAGCATTTGCAGTGAGCATTTACTCAATTGCTCCCACTGAAGTTGCACTGTCTTAAAAAATTCAGTTTTCGTGGCTGCTTAGTGGTGGTCTGAGAAGTGTGGCTGGTGCTGGGTCTGTGTCCAGTGCTTTGACTGCTTTGAAATTCAGAAGCAGACTTTTCCCAGGCCAAACATTTTATGGACACTTGTTTTATCTTGTCAGTGCTTGTCCACATGGTACGTTATTTATAAAGCATTAAGATAAAATCAAGCCTATAAACATATATTTCGTTTGTAGGAGTGGTTTATTTTCCATGGATACATTCACACAGGCAATCTGGCTAAAGAGAGCCAGTTGTACACAACTAATCAGTGTTGAAGCAACAGCTTTATTTCATAACTTGAGAGGAAAACAGCTGAGTTATCAGCTTTGAGAGGAGAAAACATATCTACCTTTTTCTGCAATATAACAAATTTTTTTTCTTTTTTCTTTTTTTTTTCTTGCTGCAGGTTAGAAATTATTGCCCAGACTTTTAAATCTCTGTGTTGTTCTATTTTGAGAAACATAAGCCATTTATTTAACTATAGGATATCCTTAAGGGAACAAGAATCATCCAGACTTTTTAGTAGAGACCAGACTTTATTAATACAGTTTGCAACTGACCAGTTACTAGACAGACGAAAAGGCAAAAATAGAAATAGTTGGGTTCTTGCTGCCTCTGAATAAAAGGCATATCCTTAAATATGGAATCAAGTACCTGCCTATAGGAACCTACTTTAATGGGGGAAAATGTGTCTAAATTTTTGCAGGTGTGGATCTCCTTGAAGAATTTAGACATCATTAGAAGTGATTGCTTCATTCATAAGAATTGTTTTTTACAAGTTGCATATCAACATGTTGATGTTACTGATTGCCTGAAGTTCCTATTCATCCATACAGACTGATTTTTTTTTTCTAGGAAGGAAAAGGAATTTATCTTTAAAGTAAAGAGGGAAAGAGTACTGTTTTCTTTGTGATGAATTAGTTTAATTATGCTCTGAAGGGACATGGGAAGGGCAGTTCTAGGTCAGATCAAGGGTTCAAATAGGCCACTGACCTGTCCCCAAACAGGGTCCAGTAACAGATGCCTGGAGGAGACAGTCAGTGCATGGCAAACAGGCAATGAAATTTCCCACAGCATTTTCCTAGCCTGCAGCAATATGTCCCAGGGAATTTCCCAAGGAAAACAAGCTTTCAGAAGCAAAGCTCTTCCTGGGCCTCTCTTCCATGTCTTTGTTGAATCACCTTTTGAACATGTGCTGAATTTTGGCATCAAGGGGGAGTTGTTGCAATGGGTCTCACTCTGGGTGCCACCTGCAGTGCTCTTTCTGTGCTGCAAACACGTCATTCCAACTCATTTCACCATTTCATTTCATTTCATTTCATTATTTCATTTCATTTTATGCCCCCTCGCTCTGGCATGGAGGGAGGCAGTGCCCAACCCTTCTCAAAGGCAGTGGGTTGAAGGGGGATCTATCCCAAACCTGCCAATTCCTGCTCAATCCTCCAAACACCATCATGTTTTATGAAAGGAGTCCCCCAAACACGTCTGTATTTTCAGAAATAACAAGGAGTCCTGCTGAGATCTGAGGTGCTCTGCATGGGGAGGCAGATCTGGGGTATGAATCCAGCCAGAACAGGCCTTGACTTCACAGCTTGGGCCAACCAAAAGGCTTGGAACACTCAACTCCATACAGGAATCTGGGCATCAATTTTCTACCCTTTTTCTGAAGACAACTATAAATGCCCTGGCAGAAATCCTCACCTTTCTTCAGCAGGGACAAAATCTCCCTTCCCTGTTCTCTGCTGTAGTGCTCAGCCTCCTTGGTGCCTGTGACCTCTGTTACTCTGTGTTATTTTAAGACCACATCATTTGAAGACAAAACATCATGTGAGCTTTGCCTAAGGACTACTGATGCTTTATTAACTCAGATGATCCATGAAAGCACTAAATTTTTATAAGAAAGCAGTGGCCAGGAGTTCCCACTCAGGCTGTAGTAGTAACAAAAGTCAGATTTTCATAAAGGCACTCTTAACCCAGCTCTCTGAAGAGGCCAAAGTTGGCTCTACTCTTTCCAGTCCTCCATCTGCACCTAAAGACAAACCTGGGAGGTACAGGGCACCTCTGGAAACCCAGCTGCTTTCAGTTCCTTGATGGAGGCTCAGCTTTTGGATAGCCCATGGTTTTAGCTGCTGAGCAGGTTTAGAAAAATGGCTGTTTGAATTCCTGAAGTTTCTACTAAAATAATGAGAGCAAAGTATCCATAAAAATCCATATATGTCTTTAAAGTCTTAAAAAGGAAATAAATAACATGACTTTCAAGTACTGTGTATTCTACAAGAACTACATCCTCAAATCTTACAAGGGTAATCTCTGCCTCTAAAGGTTTTTTCCTCTCTTGTGGTTACCCACATGTTTGCATGAACACAAGAAATGTGTGAGACCAAATGGGACTCAGTTCTCCATGACATGAAATCTCCATCACTGAAGAGTCTGTGTGTTTGTCCCACTTTGAATTCCTCTGTTTGAGGCACAGGTGAATAGAACAGTTCAAAGTTTTCCAGGAAATGTTCCTGCCCTCTCTGCTGATATGAGCACTTTCCTGTTTTGAGTGGAAATAGTTATCATGGGATTACAGCAATTTTTTCATAGCTGCCTCACACCCTGACTCCCAATCATTCTGTACTGACCAGCATTTTCAAACTTCTCTAAGCTTTTTTTTTTTCCCTGAACTTTTCCAACTGTAGTTCCCAGCTTTTTCCAGAAACTGTTATCATTAGTTCATAAGTGCATGACCTACTACACTTCTTTTATTCTAGTAGTTCAGTTCCTAATGTATGACAGTTTGATCCTTTGCTGCACTGGCAATATCCCAAATTCTCATCAAAAAGTTTGATGAATGTGTTCCTGTGCTTTCCTATTATTGTGCCAAGACCATTCATGAAAATAATTGAAGAGATCAGTCTACAAGCTAATCCTTTCACTACAGCACAGGAATGTTTTTGCTTCCACCTCCAACATGGAAATCCCTGTTGTGCATTTGTAACAGAGACACATCTTTCTCTTGCTCCCAGCCCTGACAACAACGTGCTACTTCCATGGCCCCGCTGGAGATACCCAAATTGACTCAGATTCCCTGAAGACAGATCAGAACAATGTTGCATATGGGCTAGATAACTTTTTCCTGATGGATTTACATTTGCTGCTCATCTGGTAAAGAAACAGAGTTCCCAGGTGAGAAACTGTCTTGGAAGGGTCTTTATGTGTCTGCCTTGAAAACCTCCACAGTGTCAGCCTCTCTGTTTGAGCTTGTTTAGCTCTTCTCTGCTTCTCCTCCTCCTTGTTTTTCAGGTGATTCCTTTCATCCATGCTCTGGTGACACACTGTTGGAAGTTAATGCCAAATGGGTGGTTCTGCCACTGTCTGGAAGAAAAGTGTTTTCTATCAGGTTATGTGCTATTCAGTCCTGAAGGTTTGTCCCATTCCAAGAAGACCAAGGAGATCCAAATACCTCCAAACTTCTTGCCTCTCTGCCCAAGATGGGGCTTTAAATCACTCCTGGACCCAATACAACACACTAAGAGGAGGAACACAGCAAACATGCAAATTTAGAAAATACCTGCATGTGCTTTACTGCATTTGTGCTCCATCCCCCTCCTGCTTTTGGCAATGCAGCCCGTGCAACTGCACTAACTGAAAAGTATGGCAAAGTTCTTGTTCTATTTCATACTTACTTTCCCTTTCCTCTTTTCCATTTATATGCCTGAGGAGCCCTTTGCACTTCTTTTAAGGCAGTTGAATTTTCTGGAAGAAGTTGGCTGGGCAATTGTCACAATAGCCTCAAAAATCTCCAGTTGTAAGAGAGAGGTTTTCTTTGGCAGATCTTTTCTGGAAATGTATCCTTTTCCCATATTAGGAAGATCTCATTATTTTTGCAGTCCCGTTTGAGATAGGATTAGCTGTGAAATCTTTCTTCAAACACTAGTCTGACAAAGTTTTCCAGATAAATTTGTGTACCTTAATTCAAAGATAGCCTAAGTTTCCTCCACATTTAAATCCTAGAAATTCTCAGACCAATTTGTGTCACCATTGCCCTAAGTTCATTGAATTTTTTCCTTTATTATTTGTAGTTTTTGTTGGTTTTTCAGTGTCCTGAGTTTAAGGTGGATTGAGTCATAAGCATTCTAGCTAAGGTTACTTTTCTGAACAGTTTGTCTGTCATTTCCTCAAGTACCTTCCAAACCCAGTTCAAAGAACACATCTCCTTTTGCATCCTCCACAAGAGTTGCAGTGAAAAAAATTTGTCAGGAAGCCCTGACAGAAACTTCTGGTCTCTAACATTATTGGTAGAATTTGTTCTCCAACATATTTCTTCAAAGTTACAGTAATATACAATGCTCAGAAATGTTTCTGTCTGGACTGGCATTCCACAGATCTTTTTTCATACCAAAATGCATCTATAGCCCATTTTTTTTTATCCATTGGAAATGAGAGTAACCAGATAGTCAGAGTTTTGTCTCTGTTTATCCATGTTCTCTCTTAATGTGTTCTCTGCTGTTAATGTGCAGGATTACCATTGGTTTTTCTCATTAGATGTGTTTTTGGGGAACAGCAAAAACTGTGTTTGGTCACAATCCCCATTCCAGCCATAGTCAGACTGGAGTTTGGTTATTCCTTCAGTGATGTCCTGCATATTCCAGTTTCTTCATTTTAAGATACATCCTGTCCTTTCTGTACAAAGTTTCATTTCTCCTTCCCATTGAACAAATCTGTCACTATCACCTGCCTGGCTGCTGTTCTCATCCTTGTGCTCTGTCCGTCTGCTCTCCCCTGTCCCTTCAGCTACTTTATTTTATGTGCTGGGGACTAGGACTGGGTTTGGAGGACCACACAGGTCTCCTCCAGCCCTTGCTTCTTGATCTTTAAAATGAAAGTAAATTCATAGTGGTTTTCTTTTCCATTGTCACAGATGGAAATTCACAGGACAATTTCTCTTTCCTGTCCTCCTTTCCTCTACAGTATCTTAAGAAAACCAACCTGAAAAGATTCTTTTTTGTGTCTCATAACCCCAAGAATATTCCATCCAGACCTGAGTTAGTATTTACAGAGGTCAAAAAGGGAAGTAGCAGTGTACTTGAATGGGTATAACTTATTATTTTTAAAAAACCCTTCTTTGTAGAGTTACATTGAATGAAGATATAATCTTCTAGTTTGTTTGTAAATGATCTTTTTAGATCATTTTAGAAGGCCATGGTGGCTGCTGATTCTGTATAAAGGATTGTGCAGCCTGTCTTTGCTTTTTTTTTGGGAAAGTCCTTCACTTAATCAGGCTGATCTTCGATAATTTAAAGAATGGACAGCCGAACAAGCTGCCACATGTGCATCACAGTTGCTGTAAGTTCACACCTGAATTTACCTTATAATTTACCTTAGCTTATCCCTCTTAACTCTTAGTGCCGTATTGGGAATTTCAGAGCACATCCTGGAAGGCCATTCAAATAGTCTTGGACCCTTGGAGCTATAGGAACACAGCTAGATCAATATTCATAGTAATTTTTAAATGGAATTATGTAGCAAGTTGGGTATCTGCCACCAGTGCCTCATTGATTTGTGCCCTTAGTATTTTAATACATGGTTTTAATAGATTTTGTTATGAGTAAAATAGTAAAAGCTCATCTGGAGACCTGAGAAGGTTTTGCTGTCAAACCCCTCTGTCCTGATCCTCTTTGGAGACAAAAGATCTCTGATTTTTACTGGAAGCTGGAGGTCTCCTGGTAACTCTTGTGGGTGGAACGTGTTACAAAATTCATCTGTTACAAAGGGAACTACAGTGGCCTCTGCGAGGTTTTGGAGACCACGCTCACCTACCCAAACATCAGAACCAGCTTTGCCTGATTATTTGGAGTCATACCAGGAACTAAATTTTCTAGGCTTTAATTCTTCTATATATATATATATATATGTGTATATATATATATATATAAAATAAAATAAATTTTTTAAAAAAGCAAGCCTAAGTTCTGATGACAGAGATGTCTTGAATTCTAAAAGCAGAGTACGTAGAAGTGAGATCAGTCCATCCTGTGCCAGGTACCTGCTTCTACTCCGTTTAGCCAGCCAAGTACTGAATTCATAGGAAACCAAAGAAAAAAGGCTCTTATGAAGACCAGATTGCGTGAGGACAATTCACCCAGCAGACAGTGGAATCTGCCAGAACAAACTAAAATTCTGTGTTGAATTTGCCACTGAAAAAGAAAAGACACAGAGAAGAGAAGGGGAAATCTGTCTTCAGTCTGTGTATATATTGTAAGTGATGAATTGATCTGGGGCTTTTAAGTTACTTGCTCAGAATGGGATTCTGTCTAAAAGTACTGGGAAAAGGAGACAATGAGACCAAAAAGTAGCATATTCAAAACTGATGAAGGGAAACATTTTCTCAGAGGGTTTGTAATTAGAGTATAGGTTTGTGGCTGCAGGAAGCTGCCATGGTGAGACTTCAGCCCTGTTCAAAGAAGGAATGAGTGCATATATGTGGCCAGTTGCAATTTCTACAGACAGAAGAAGTGAAAGGAGTAGAAAACCCAGAGCACATCTTCCTCCTGCAGCATTTCTGGAGCTCTTCTCAGACAGCTTTGATGTTGATTACCATGAAAGGCACACTCAGAGTAGCAGGACCTGTGTGGAACAATCTGTCAGGCAGATCTTACAGGGAAACCCCAAATACATGTGGAGCAGAAGGAGGCATCAAGTCTACCTGAGTTTGCTTTTAACGAAGTACAAATTTGTTTCCAATAAAATTGCATACTTTGGACCTGATCCTGTACCCTTTTGCTAGTGGGCACAGTGCTCTCTTGGGTTCAACTTTTTACCTCGTGGGCTGCAGAGGTGAGGGCTGGATGCTGGACTTGGCCATGCCCACCCAGCCTCACACGTGCCCCACAAGGGCACAGCAGCTGCCTACACCCTGCTGCTTGTGGGACCTTACAGTCCCCACAGCTCATGTTTTCCTGAGAAGGGGCTTTGTGCTCCTTCTCCCTGGTGAGTTTCTCCCTCCTGCTTCCCATGTGCTTCCCATTTTTCCCCTGGGCCACTGTGGCTGTCACCAGCACCTCCGTCCCACATCCAGATGTGGGGAGCATCAGTGCTGGTGGCAGCTACAAGCACCCAGCTGCAGCCCCATCTCTCCCTCCTCATCTGGAGGCTGTGCACATCTCCGGGCCTGGGTCTGTCTCCTTTTCTCTCCAGGAGGTCTGTGGGCTGTTCTACAAGCAGGAATGCTTGGGAGGGAAGAGTTTTCTGAAGTGGGGATGGGCGACACCTGGCCCTGTGCTGGCTGGAGCGATGCAGAGGGATGGGGACAGTGACCTGACACAAACTGTGGCTCTCACAGGCTGCTGCAAAGTCAGAATGGTCATTTGAGTGCCAAAAGGAGTCCGTGCAACAGAACATTCCGAAAATAGAACATCCTACATTTTACAGTCCTAAGCAACTCTGTGTCAGGACTTTTAGGAAACAATGACTTTTTTTTCTTTCTTTTACATTTTTGTTTGGGGTTTTTTTTTGGTTTGGTTGGTTTTTGCTTGTTTTTGGGTTTTGTTAATCTTGCCTGAGTATTGTAGCCAGTAGCTTTCAATTAACTTCTTTTACCCATCAGTTGCTGGCACCTAAACAGAAGGACATTTAATTTTGCTGCAATGTGAATGGCAATTTGGTAGGAATAAAAAGTCAAAGTGAAGTAAGGGCTATTCAGCCCCTGGCATATCAGCAGTATTTTATTGATCCAAGGGGTCTCTGCATTCAGCTGTCAAGATGCTACAATGAGCATTATGATCTTTTTGACCCAAATAAACACTGAGGGCAATTTGCAGGGCTCTGGAACATGCAGGGGGCAGGTAGGCTGGCAGCCCCACTGGAGGCAGGCAGCTTCTTAAAGCCTTGCTGTGCACCAGGGGGTCTGTGAGGTTTTTAAATGAAAGGAATTTCTTCTACAGATGGTTTTAAAGGACTTAATCATAAGTGCACTGCAGTCAGTAGAGAGACTCCTACTTCTTTCAGCATGCTCCGAGCCAGCCCTGCTCACTGTATCAAAAGCCAATTTTAGATGATGTCATCCCTACAACAAAAAATGCTAGTGGATTATATGGGGTGAGCTCCATCCAGCCTATGACTACCTTCAAGAAGTCTCTCATACTATGTCTTGAAACAAAAATCCCCACATGTGCAGGCATGCTCCTTGGACCTGAGCTATCCCTGTGAAAAGAAAAGTTTGAAAAATCTGCACAAGCTTTCATTGAGAGAGTTTCTCACGTACATTTGCAGCAGCCAAGAAAAGTTGGAGAGGGAGGAAGACAGAAAAGGCAGAGAAAAAAAAGGATGCTTATGAAAATTGAATGGAAAAAAAGTATTACTTAGTTTCAAATATCTCTCATTTTAATCTATAGTTAAGCTTTTTTTAAAAAATACTAGAGCAGTGTTCAAGTATAAAAATAACTTACACAGTGTGAAATTATTTTCTTTACCAGTATATATACAAATATCTCATTACATTAAATATTAAATTCCTGTGTTATTGCTAATTGTTGGGAAAGGAAGAGAATAAATGATACTCTGGTCAACTGAAAGCAGGTTTGGGATAGTTATGGGTATTGAGAAGTTGACTGGATTAATTTTGCAACTACAGTGCTAACTAAAAAAGTGCCCTGAAAAAAACCCTGCAGTTTCTGTAGGAGAAATACCTTGCCTTTGTACTGAAAAGTCTTTTAAATCTTACCTTTACCTGAGAGAAATATGATTAATGAATTATAAAATGAATCACTATCATTGAGAATTCTTTTCCTTTTTTACAAGGCTGCAAAATTGACAGTATTCCTGCATATGCACTGCAGAAAGAACGTGTTTTGAGTAACTTAATTTGCACTCTATTGCTTTTCCAGTTTTCTTTCATGAAGTAGAAAAAATATTAAATCTAATAGGGGTGGGCAAAACAATCGTTTTTATTATTTCCTTGATTTCTGTGGAATTTTACCAAGCATTGAATTCTTCTTGGAAAATCCCCGAACTTGATTAGGAGATACTATATTTAAATTAATAACAATAGTTTGATGGTACATGTAGAATACATCTGATAATGTTACCAAAAAAAAAGGCCCCTCATACCTCTTTGAATGTAAAGAGACTCTAAAAATGGGTGTAAATGATACTGTAGTGTAAACAAGAGTCAAAATTGCCATTTGTACTATCTCATGTCCCACTGGAGTTTTCTGAGTAACATTGTGAATTGCCTGGAAATTTTGGCTCAGCTGTACAAATAACAGGAAGAATCATCAGAATAAGAAGAATAACAGAGGGGGCTGTTAAGCCAGACTCTTGGGAAGAAGTGAAGTTTCATTTTTAGCTTTTTAGCTGTAAAGTTTTATTTCACAAGCCACTTCCTTTGAACAGGCTTGGCACACCTCTTGCAAGGGATGGCTGCCCGTGTTTTGAGGGCAATGAATGAGGCAGGTAGTCAAGATCTATTCTTAGTAGCCACTCACTCAGAGACAAGAATGTGTTGGGCCCTTTTCACCAGATTCAAACCTCTTCTTTTATCCCAAAACATGGAAATTCAGATTGAATTTGCAACATTTATTGTGCTTTGTTTTACTGCCAGAAGGTTCATCCTTTCTCTAAGGTGATAGAGCATTCGAGCACAAATGTGAAATAAAGCTTTTGAAAGTTCTTCAGAAATATTCATTGGTCACAGTAAAAATAGGCCCATGACCTGTGTTATACTTTTTTAAAATCTCACTGGTTTGTTGTTGTTGTTGAAACAGGTCTTGTTTTCCCCAGGAAACCCTTAACATCTCCCATTGCTTTAGGGAAGAGTCTTCAACATCCTCCTCTCCTGCTGCTCCCAGTGCTGCACATCTCAGCAACCACAGCCCCTGTGGGGAGGGCTGGGTGTCACAGCCTGCTGCAGAAGTTTTCAAACCAGTGCTGGATGGTTTCCCTCACTCCAGACTGGCGCAGGTCTTTTCTGAGCACAGTAATTCAGCAATCCTTCCTTTGTAAGTGTAAATTCTTCCACTGTCTAAATGTATTGACACAGCAGCGTCAGGGAGACACTGAAATGGAGATGTGGTAGCTTTTAACATCAGGCAATCCTGCTGGCCTGGGAGAAATCCTGGCTCTTCTCCAGGAGCTGGGGAATCTGGTCTTAGCCTCCAGGAAAAGATCTGCTTGCTCCCATTCTGGTGTTTTGACACAAAGGAGAAGCATTTCCACGTGATGCATCCAGGTAAAAGGCACTGCAGCTCTGAGCATCTCTGTGTTTCCTTCTTTTTAAACACCCACCACCCAGATGGGCAAGAAGTCCAGACCTTACCTGTGGTCATGGTGAAGAGCTGGACTCTGTTCCTGGCTGGAGCCTGCAGCCAGGATCACCCAGGGGGAGGTGCAGGTCCCCTCGGGCTCCCTGTGTACGTGGCCATCCCAATTTCATCTCTGTTTGCAACAAGTGGAAATCTCAGCTGCTGTAGCAGCACTACTGATCTTTCAGCCAAGCTTCCAGGGACTTCAGCATTCTGTGGAATCTGGGCCCTCCTCCATAATGTGGCTGTAAATTAATTTTTCTATCCAATCAACTGGCCAAGCAGGGCATTGTCCAGGTCTTGAACTTGGTCCCTGGCACAGCTCCCCGGGCTGGGAGAGGGATCACTGCACATTGCTGCTCTCCAGCTTCCTCCGAACTCCAGAGCATTTCCAGATGGATGGAGGGCTGCCACAGTGCAGCAGGGAGACATTGAGGGTGGGAGGAGACCTCTGGAGTCCTCCCTGCCACCCCAAAAGACACCTCTGCCTTTAGCCTTGACCATTGCAGCTTTTCAAGAAGGGCAGCCTTCCATGAGGTTTCATTATAAGGAGGGCTGAGGTGTTTGATTTATTATTCGTTCTGTGTAAAATCAAATCAAATAGCCCTGTCCTCCAAAGCTGGGCCAGCAGCTCTCTAGAACTTTTTGATGATCTGACAATTACTAACAAGAGGCTGTGCTTTGTTGCCTTCTATGCCTGCTGTGATAAACTCAAAGATTGAGGGAAACAAATATGAAGGCTCAGGGAAAGTTGAGTGACTTGTTTTGAATGTGTAGATGCAGTGGGCAAACCCCAGTCTGCCTTCAGTTATTCCCTGTTGTGCTCGGACACATCCAGCACCCCAGGCATCGCATTTGTGTCTTCTTGAGCATCCCCAGGATCTGCCCTGAGTGCATGAACACCAGGCTTTCTAAAATATAGCTAGTCTAATCAGATGGTATTTATAGAACAGCAGGCCTTAGCAGGGTTCTTGCTGATTTTTTTTTCTGGGAACCAGCTAAATCACACTTCATTCATGAGTTCTAAGTTCTCAATAAAGTAAATTTCCTGTTCTTTATTTCTTTGATGGAACAAAATGGGATAGATTCTCAATTGCTGGGACTCATTTCAGCTCCACTCACTTTAGTGGAGTTTGCCTACCCAGCTGAAATCCCGGCTTGCTGATCTCTGACTTTCACATATTATGCTGAATTTCCTCTTTCCACTTCTACACTTTTTCCTTCTAGACATATTTTCCAGCACTTTGCATCCTTCTCTCTTTCGGTTTATTAAAACAACCTTCATCATTTTCTTGTTTTCCCTTCCAGTCTCTCCCCACAGCTCTTAATTTTTCCCTGCCTTCTTGTGGAGGGAGAGCAAAGCCTCTTTGGTGAGTAGAAAAACATCAAGAGAGAGTTTGGTGCAAGAGGGGCTTTATCAAAAGAGGCTTTATGACATTGTATCACATTGTATGTGCAGGTGACATCACTGCACAAGAAAACTTGGGTTTATACTTAATATCAGGAATCTTATAAAATCTTCAGTTTATGCCAGTACTTTCTGATGTTCCTGATTACTTTTATTTTTTTGCTTTAATAACAAAGGCTTTTTTCCCCTGTAGTTATTCATAATAGAAGCTGATGATGGTGTCCACAAGAGTGTATTTTTCCTGAAGTTAGTGCAGCTAAAGAGAAAACAAGGACAGGAGGTAGTTCTACTCCTTAAAACCATGATATCATGGAAATATATCCTTATAACCATGGAAATATCAGCAGGAAAAATTACTTCATGGTCAGTGGACAAGCTGATCTGTGGAATATCCTTACCCAATACACACTCTATGTTGTGGTTTTACTTCTTGAGGTCCCCCTTGAATCAGATTCAATAATACGACATGGATGAATTACAGAAAGCCTAAGGCAAGTGCAGAGACAGACAGAGCCTCCCTCTCACTCTCTGCAAAGGTAAGCCTTCATCTAAACCCGAAAGGAACCCCAAGTACACATGCAATTTTTTTTTGCTGGAGAAATACCATTAAAATGAAGAAAATTAGTTACACAAATGAAGACACACCATGCTGTTGGGCAGCAACAGACAGTGCTGAGACAGACAGAAGAATAAAATTGGAAAGGAGATGATGAATGAGGATTTTGACCCATTAAAAAGCCATAATATTTCACCTAATAATTCCAGGGAAGATATTGTATGTTTCCTCCCTAAAATTTGTTGAAGGCAACAAGATGCTGAAGTCCACCAAATATTGTTTTAACTTTGTATTTTTTTTCCAATGCTTCTGTCTCATTCTTAATTTTTTAGAAACCGTGGAGCTCAGACTGACTTTTCTCCAGTGACCCTTTTGCTCTGATGGAATAAAACAAAACTATCATTTTTGCCGCCGGTCTGACAGTAAATTAATTCCATGTGTGTTCCTCATTAGTCAGTTGTTTCCTAGTCAGGAAAGTTAGGGCTCAGGAGAGCTACCTTGGTGTCATGGCTTGTCCCAAGGGCTGGTTTTCCCCATGCTGTAACGTCTCATCGTGGGATGACATTATACTCATCACTCCTCAGCATCACATGCCCAGTGTCTCTGAGTGCCCTTATAAACCTGTATAAAAGGCAATTCTAACATTATCCATAAAGGCAACCTTTGCCTTTTTTCCCCCCTTTTGTCTTCCCCAGAAGCTTGAAGGAAGAAGGAAAGAGAATGTGATGGCAGAGAGGTTTTTATCCTCTATTCCTGCTTCAGTTCCTTCTTGTCATACCCAGGGCTCTTCCTATCACCGTATCTGGATTTAAGATATGATTTGCTCACAGATCAGGTTGGCACAAGTTTCTGGCTGTTGTTTTGTTCTCAGTCTAGATTTTCTTGCCTCACTGTTTTTTTTATCTGGGGACTCTCCCCTTTCTCCACGACAGGGATGGGTTTGTCTGCTAGTATCAGCTGGACTTCTCTCACCTCTCTTCTTCCTTGAGACTGCAGAGCTCTTGAGCAGCCATGACTTTCTGTCTCTCCTGTTTCCATCTGTGGCACATGGTTTAATCCCCTATGTACTTAAAAGTGCTGTGGTCTCAATTTCATTTGTGAGCTTAATATACTGGTGTCCAGGTGAAACTTAATGGGCTGTGCTGCACAGGAGGACAGGGCAGATGATCGAGCTGTCCCTCCTGGCCCCCAGCTTCATGAAGCCTGCCTAACTGATATTATGCCATAAATCAGCAGCAACAAATTAAATGGGAGACCACAGTCTCTCCTACACGCACACCTGCTGACCATAAAAACTGGGGAGGAGGGGCTGAGTGCTGAAGGGATACAGCAGTTGCCAGCTCAAATCCAGCCATGGATGACTGAAGGTTTTTACTGACTGGAGGATTTGCAGCAGCCTTTGTGAAATGAGTTTGGTGGCCTCTGTCCATTTCCCAATGAGCATAAAAAACTCAACACCCTTTTAATATCTCCCATAAACTGGCATAGGCTCTCCTTTTTAGAAGTTTTGTTCATATCAGTGTGTGGGTACCTTGGCTGAATAACAATTTTCCTTGTGTTGTTGACTTCTTTGGAGGAAAAACGGGCTCCACCAAATCTTATTGAATTGAGCTGAGCTGCACTGCCATGCAGAGAACATAGGAAACACAGACCCTCCAAAAGCACCTTGGCATGTTAAGTTCATGTTTAATTCCTTTTATTTTAAATATATTAAAAAATTCACCAAGATAACAGTTTCATGGACTGGAAATATTAAATAAATGGAACAAAAACAGCAAATATATTCATTTTCAGACTGACTTGAACATTTAGAAGCCCCGCAGTCAATTTCCCACCAGGAAAAAAAAGACAGCTGTGCTCATTTTTCTGCCCTAGTCAGATAGTCCAACTTATTTAAGAGTCTGAAGCAACAGTGCAAAACCAGACAGTCCTGCACTGTCCAGTTGACACTCATGGGACATATGCAGTCACCAAGACAATTCATCCATCCCATGCCTTGTCTTTGGCTGTTAGCTGGGGCCCAAGAGAACCTAACTTTTGTCACACCCAGCAAGACATCACACTGTCCACAGGAGTGCTGGCAGGCCTCCAGCCTGTTCCCTGGGATGTTCCAAGCATCCCTAAATTTAAAAAAGAAAAAAAAAAAAAAAAAAGGCTGATGGAATAAACTGTTCTGAAGGTGATGACCTGTTTTGGCGGGTCAGAAGAAGTGAGAACACTGAGCACAGCCCTAGGAGCAGTCAGACACACGTGCAAATGTCAGGGTACCCCTGGTAACACGAGGGAAGGAGTCTCTGAAGGGGCCTTCCCACACACAGAGAAGGCACTGAGCTGGGAGGGACCCACAGGGATCCTCCAGTCCAGCTCCTGGCCCTGCACAGACACTCCAACAATCCCACCCTGTGCATCCCTGAGAGCATTGTCCAAACTCTCCTGGAGCTCTGGCAGCCTTGGGGCCATGACCATTCCCTGGGGAGCCTGGGCAGTGCCTGACACCCTCTGGGGGAAGAACCTTTCCCTGACATCCAACCTAAACCTCTTCTGACCCAACTCCAGCCATTCCCTCGGGGCTGTCCCTGGTCCCAGAGAGCAGAGCTCAGGGCCTGCCCCTCCTCTTCCCCTCATGAGGATGTTCCTCAACAGGCACTTAATTCTTCAGGCACAAAAGAGGTTTCCTCCACACCTCACTAGGAAAGAGCTCTGCTTCCTCTGCACAGAAAGGCTTTGCAGGGCATTTGGGTAAACTCAGATAACGGGGCTCCGGCTCTGCACCCCCTGTTTCCCCCACCTCCAGGGGCTCCATCTCTGTCCTTGCATCGTTCCCAGGCACTGGGTGTGCAGGGCTTGCACAAGAGGAGCACAGCCCTGGCACGCTGAGCTGGTCCTGTTTGGCCCCAGGTGCTCAGCCCGACGTCCTCACAGCTGCAGCCAAATCTCCCCATTGTGCTGCTGGGGGCAGGAGGGAAGTGTGGCAGCGGCAGTTGTGTCCCCAAGGAGGGGACAGAGTGATTGTGCCACTAATCCTTCCCAACCCAAGCAATCCATGGTAGGTGATGGCTTTATGGGCACAGGTGCCATGGGGGTGCCGAGCCTTTCCCCACACAACACCTGCTGCAGGACCCCCACGGCTCACCCATAGATATGCAAACATGAATCTCATTGACCAAGAGCTGAACTCTAGTAAAAATCACTTTATGGCCTTCTTTGTGATCATTGCAATGAATCCAGATTTCATCTTTTCTTTTTTTTTTTTTTTTGCTCGGGCAAATAGGTCCCCAACAGCAGAACAAACCCAGCTCTCAGCTCATGCAGTGTGAAAAACCACACTACAGAAGATCATTAAGTGGGTGACTGCCTGTGCCCCTGTGAGCTTAACAAGCTTGTGTTTGAGAAGAGTATGTTGTGGTAAGAGGCACTGAAGACATGCATTGAAAAGAGCTCATGAAGTCTGAATATAAATTCAAGACAGGTTAAAACAATTTCAAAATTATTATTTCTAGTGCCCCTGGATTTCTACTTTTACCCCAGCACTTATCACAAGCCTCATTTAAGCTAGGAAACATGCCCTGAATAGATTTGCTTTTCTTTTTTATTTTTTAAGAAAGCAAATCATAAGAAAAAAAAAATATTTTTGTACACTGATTTCTCAAAACAACCCGAATGATTTGCAAACCCTAGTCACCGATTACTTCACCCTTCTAATTACAACCAAATTAACTATGCCAGCCTTTCTTCCTCTCAGGATTAAATCGTTAATGAAATTAGGAGAAATGTTAAGTACTGTTACCAGTAAGATGACTTTGTTGTTGTACTTGTCTTTCCCCATCAAAACACGTTTTATAAAGACACCAAAGTTCCCACAGGTTTTTTTGATGGGTGTTTTGTCTCCCCACAACACTACTTATCTGCAAATTATATTTCTTGCTTACAGTACAGACTGGGTGGAAAACAGGCTGCTCTCGCTGCAGCCATGAATAAACAGGCAGGCACACACTTGTAAAGCCACCACGACAAGTTGATGCACAAACAACCCTCAGGCTTGCACCTCCCAGTTCCAAAACGAGCAGTACTTGCTTATTTTTATTGTTCACATGCAGATGATTCCTTAGCAGTCAGGATCCTTTTTTTCCATATGTACACTCTTCTCTCAATTCTTTTTGGACTTAAAAAATTGCGTAAGACAGCATGGTCCACTCCTCCATCAGAGCAGAGATGCTTCATTTTGTACATCCATTTTACCAGAGGAGAGTTTCTGAGCCTTTTAAGTGAGAACTGCCTGCCTGTGAAAGGTTAACAGTCTGAAAACTAAATCTACCTTCTTATCCATCTCCAAGGCTGGAGATTCGACTTGATGATCTTAAAAACCTCTTCCAACCGTGGCAATTCTATGATTTACAGAACTGGGCAAACAGATGCAGTGCCAGCTAGGAAAACACGTGTCTGTACAAGTGTCTGATCCAAGAGGGCTTCTTATGGATAACAATTTCACAGGGACTACCCACAGAGGCATTTATTTTAGGACCTCGCTCTCAAAAAACACAGCATTCCTGTGTACACCCAGGGTACACCCTCCAAGGATCCTTTCTTCAGTTCTTTGCAGGAAACTCCACTAAAAAATTCACATTTTGAGGATTTTTTTATAGCAGCATGGGCGCTTAGAAGGGTGCAGCTCTGTGAGTCCATACAGGCACCTGCAGGCCAGGGTTGCAAGGGGAAAAGAAGAGGGAATTCATTGCCTACATTTCCCTCTGCAGAGCCAGAGGACTGCAGGGCTGGGCAGTGATGAGGCAGCAGCAGATAAAGAATTGCTTAGCAAAAGATGTTTTGCTCAAAAAACCACTGACTTGCCACAAACATGATCTTCCGTTGGAGTTTGTCATTAGCAGCAACTTTGGTGCAGGGAAGGATTTCAGCTCAAGAGAGCAAGATCTGCCCCAGCAGAGGTGGCAAAGGCATCTCTGGGTCACTCCCTGCCCTGGCATTGAGGGAATGCCAGAGGAGGGAGAAATTGGTGCAGCATCTCCTTATGGTGTGGGAGACTCACATTCAAGTTCTTGCCTTAAGAAAGATATGATTTCGTTTACAAAGGAGGGAGCTTTTATCATCCTGGGTATGATCATTGAACAGAAATATTATTAAAGGCCTTAACAATGGAGGTAATTCCAAGTGAGTGTAACTGACCGGACAGAAAAGTTTTGCATGAAGAGAACACACATTGTGTCAGCTCTGAAAAGTCCGGTTGCTCAGAGATCAGCCATATTTAATAATTTAATTTGCAATTCTCAGGGTCCACAAAGGAGTCTCAATAGCAGTGCAGAAGTCAGGCTATCACTCTGGACAATGAATTCACTCAATCTGTATATAAGGTAGTGCACACGTGGGGTGAAGGTGTATAATACCTTAAACAACCCAGGGGATCACTGAAGTGCACACTGCTGCATCTCAGGTGGAACCTGGAGTTGTGATTGCAGCATCTGAGCTGAATTTAGCTTTATTTGTGACCCAGACTGAGTGTCTCTTCCTCTTGCACACCTTTGTAGTTAGTGCCCCCTGAACTTCATGCCACTGCTGCTGTGCCTGCAGCAGTGAGTGGGGCAGCTCTAGGCCAGCCTGGATGTGTCTGTACCTGTGGTTGCACCTCTGATTGCAGTCATACCTCCTGCTCCGAGGGGCTCACAGCCTCGTACAAAGGTGTGGGATATCACCAAGAAAGCAAGGTCAGAAAAGAGAAGAAATGATACTGTGTGAGAGTCCCTTCCCTACAGTGCTGCCAAGTGTAGTGTGGGACAAATGTCTCTTTTGACACTTTGCTCACCTGTGCTGTCGGTGTGGTGATGGTGGAAGTGCCTCCCCTCAGAGCAACCAACACCTTTGATTTTTAAGTTTTGAAAAGACCATCCCAGAACTGTCTGGACTTAAAAATCATTCTGATGGATTAACTATCTGTGCTACAGCGTGCCCCAGGAGTGCAGTATCTCAGGGGGAATGAGGAGAATTTGGCTGGAATATAGATTGCAGGGAGGCTGACAGAAAACTAACTCTGGTGTTGTAGCCTTTCCTGAGCTTAGTGTTGCATTCATTTCCCCAGAATATGTCTAAATTATGTAATACCTTCTGCACTCAATGGTTTTTTTTTTATGCTACCATCTTAATTAGTGCTCTGGGTTGCCAGTTTGCCATGTAGCAATTAATGTAATGAGGTAATCAGGGATGGATTTGATTTGTCTCTTACGGATCTGGGTGCCAGACCCAGAGTCCAGCAGCATCTCTGGGTGACCTCTCTGGGTGGCTTTGCACCCTGAAGGGAGCACAGGAAGACCCAGCAAAGAAGTGCAAGGGCAGCTCTGCCATCCTGCATCACCCCAGGGCTTTTGCTGGCTGTAATTATCAGGAAATCACGTCAATGTGTGTGTTAGATGCCCAGCCTATTTGGGCACCTTTGAAAATAAGAACTAGCTTGCCAAAGTGCCTTCAAGAATTTGGCCTTGGGTGAAGAGAGTTGGCAGAAGCAGAAGCTGTGCTGAGGCCTCCTGAGTCCCAGGGGGATGGCTGAGCCATGAGCCTGCTCTTCCACACGAGGGCTGACAGCACCACATGGCTGCAGTGCTCCACAGATGGTAAATCCAGCCACAGAGTTCTGGAGAAATTGAAACTGCTCATGAATTAAAATCTTAGGGATCTGTCCCAGCAAAAGTAAAGAGGGAAGGGTTTTGAAGGTGTCAAGAAAAAACAGTTCAATATTTTCAAAAATGTGTTGCTTATGGAAAGCTGAAATGTTGTGTTTCAACCATCCTGAAATTAAAGGATTTTACTTTAATATTTTACTCCAAGATGACCTTTAAAAAAAAATCAAATCATGTTTCATTAAAAGCAGGGGAAGGAAGGCTTTAAAGGAATAGAATTCCAGAAGCAGAATGATACATTTCAAGTAAACCAAAAAGAAAATTTTATAGTTCCTCTATTTCATTATAAAATTCATAAAATCTCAATACCTCTCAGATTGCACTCCCATCTTGGGTCTCTCCCTGTGGTATATCTGTGGATTTTGCCAGGATATTTTTCAGGCCCTTCCTCTCCTCTCCTCTCCTGCCCCACTTCCCTCAGGAATCCAGCCCCCTGCTCCCCACCCTCCCAGCTCTCCTGCCCTGACATCCAGCTCATTCCATGATGCCTTTAAAAGCAGAGCGAGCTGCCAGTTTTCTGCAGTTCTGAGCTGGAGCCCTTTGAAGAGACCCACAGACAGAGAGTGACTGATAAAGATCCCCAGGGATGCTGCAAGTCAGCAGACTCTGCTGCTCTGCTGCCACAAGGTTCAACTGAGGCTGCCCAGGGGAAAAAGAAAGGAAAAAAAAAATAAAGAAAGAAAGGAGAAAAAAAAAGAAAGATCAAAACTGAAATTGGTTAAAGGCAGACTGGAAACACTTCCAACAATTCCTGGAAAGTAAACAAAGCAAAAAGGAGGCAAGAGAAAAAAGATGTAGGGAGAGTGTCACTGTTGGAAGCCACACGGGGCTCTCAGAGTGGCCCTGGTGTGTGTGTAGATCACCCCACGGGCTGATATCCTGGCATAAAAGAGAGTGAGTTTTTCAGGTGTTTCCCACTGAGACACAGACACTGGGGGCTCAGCTGTTGGACAAAGCTCATTTTCCTGAGGGCAGGGCAGTGTTGGGGTGCAAAGCCTCCGCAGCATTTCAGCTGTACCAGGGGGGCCTGTGATCTCTGAGAGGAGCTCTCCCCACAGCCACGGCAGAGCTCTGCTCTGCTCTCTGGGGCCGTGAGGCAGCCCCAACAGCCCAGCTGACGTGGTGGTTGTGCAGCTATGTCCATGACATTCTGTGCACACCGTGGTGAATGGGAGACTGCCCACGGATGCTGCACATCTGCTCCGTGTGCTCACAGATCTGAAAGGGCTCTTGGACCGGGTTACTCCTCACAGTGCTGCTATTACGCCTTTAAATGTCACCAAAGACTGGCTTGGAAACAAAAAGTAACCCCTCAAGAACCATTCATAAAAATCGATGTGTATGGATCATGAAAGTAATATTTCAGCTGCAAGCTGAAATTTCCCAGATAAGCCAGGGCTCTAAAAATAACACTTCTTTCCACAGTATCCTGTTGTGAAAGTTAAGGCTGCAGTTTCACAGGAACTGCTCTTTAGAATTATCTCTGCCTAGCTACCTCCATCAGGATAGGAGCTTAGTGTTTAAAAACAGCAATAAGCAGTAGCAATGAATGCATTCTTTCTGGGTCACTGCTTGTCTGTGCAAATGTGGACTGTTCAGAGAGAGAAATCAAAAAAAAAAAAAAGGAGGAAAAGAAAAAAAGAAAAAAAATTATTTTTTTTTTCTTTTGATTCAGAATCTTCTCTGTGGCAGGAGGAACTCCAGCCTTAGCTCCTAGAAACCCTTCATATCTAGAACTTGCAGATCTCCCATCACTGGTGGGCAGCCTGCACAAAGGAGAGGAAGGTAGCCCACACCCAGGAAAGTAATTTCCCCATGGCTGTGGCAGGGAAAGTGCTCCAAAAGTCCCAGAGAGGGTTGTTGGTAAAAGGATGGAGGTGCAGAGGGGAAGGAAAGCAGGGAATGAAAAGTCAGGACACTGTGTATCCTGGTGCCCTGTGTCACAAACTGATAAACAGCTCTGTCTTGTCATAAACTGCTCTCTTGGTGCTCTTTGGCTTCCTTCACAGACAGCATGAGGAGTGACAGGACAAGAGGAAATGGCCTCAAGCTGCACCAGGGACAGTTTAGGATGGACATCAGAAAGCATTTCTTCACTGGAAGGGTGGTCAGACCCCAGAAGGGGCTGCCCAGGGAGGTGGGGGAGCCCCCATGCCTGGAGGTGTTCAAGGAATGACTGGACTCAGTGCTGTAGTTGAGTTGACAAAGTGGTGTTTGGTCAAAGCTTGGACTTTTCCAACCTTCATGATCCTATGGTTCTATGATTATAGCCCTTGATAAAAAGTCTCTCTCCACCTTCCTTATAAGCCCCCTTTAATTACTGAAAGGCCACAGGTCACCCTCAAGCCTTCCCTTCTCCAGGCTGATCAATCCCAATTCTCCCAGCTTTTCTTCACAGCAGAGCTGCTCCATCCCTCTGATCATCTTTATGTCCCTGCTCTGGCCTGGCTCCAGCAGTTCCCTGTCCCTCCTGTGCTGGGCCCAGGGCTGGATGCAGCCCTGCAGGGGGGTCTCTCCTGAGCAGGGCAGAGGGGCAGAATCCCCCTCTCCTCCTGCCCTCGCTGTTTTGGATGTGTCCCTGGATTTCTGGGCTACAAACACACATTGCTGCCTCCTATCCATCTTACACACACCAATAGTCTCAAACCCTTCTCTAGAGAGCTGCTCTCGAGCAGTTCATCCAGCAGGTTTGCAGTTGCAGAACAGGAATGGGATCATCCTCCTTTCCTCCCTCCTTTGGCAGATATTTCCATTTGGTACTCTTAAGGGGCACAATAAGTGGGGAACAACTTATTCCTTGGGGATTGTGGGTTTGGAGTGCAAAGTGGAGAATGTTCCCATAGAGATTTACCTTGGAGCTCACTTACTTTAGAAAATTTGCTACCAAATATCCTCTGCTTCAAAAGTTTAAAGAATATGTGCAGGTTTTGGAAACAAGGCTTTGGGGTTTTTTATGGCACTATTAACTTCCAGCTTTCAGTATCATTGACTGCAGAATGGAAAAGAGACACGTTCAGAGCTATAAATCAAAACAGAAAAACCTTGTGTTTATTGAAAAAGTGAGGATGCCTGCCAAAGGGGCTTTCTCTCTTGAGAATACTGAAAGGCTTAGAGTACATCTGTATGTTATCCTCACTGGATCTGACAAGGGAAAACAGCCATGGAACATAAATACCTTTGCTTTTGTCATACCACATCAAGCTCTGAGACTCTTTGGACTGTTCACATATTTAAGAATAGAGGCTGGCAACTCAAGGATCAGAATTTCTTCCACCCTGGAGACAAGCTGGGCTTTCTACAACTGCAGCATGAGGATCCTTCTTGGCTGAAGCCTTAGCAGCAAGCACTAAAATAGGGAAAATAGGAAAACTAGGTAAAATAGGACATCCTGCTTTAAGGCTGCTAGAAGCTCTAGCAAAGCAGGGTGGACTCAGGTAAGAGTACTCTGCCTTTGAAAGCCAGTTTGGCCTTTTGTTTGAACAGCACTGTTCCAGAAACAAATCTGTTCCAGATTCTGAAGGGAATGTTTTCTATGCTTTCCTAGCTGAGGAAGAGACATTTCTGCCTATGACAGGGAGAGAGAGTTACTTCCATACACCAGCATTCCCTGCTGGCTAGAAGGAAAACAGCAATGGAGTGATAGGAGTTTCCAAGAAATAGACATCTGTAAATCCTGTAAGCAAGGCAGGCATGAAAAATGAATGAATATAAAAACAATCTCACTGCATATAAGAGAAGGTAAAAATAAATCCTCCTGGTGCTGTGATTTACTTATCCACCCCAGATTCAAGATGTGCTCAAGGCCCAGCAGCCAATTTGGAAGCAGAACTTGAGTGTCCAAAGCTCCCAAGTGGTTTGAGTTGGGATTTGTACCACTTGCCAAACTCACGTCTAGGTTTTGGCTTTGCTCCTTCCTCACCAGTCTTCCAAATTTTCAAGTATAGAATATGGATTTGAGCACATTCCTTTCTGGAGTTTCTGATTTCCCTCTGAACCAGGGTTAAATGAGTGTCGCTGTATCAATTTTTAGCTAATTTTGTTGGTACCAGGGAATGGACTCTTGATTTTGGACTCATGGTTTTGTCCTTGCTTTTATGCAAGATGCATAAGGACTCTGATATGTGCACAAGTGAGAATATAAATTGTGCTAGATATAGGCTAACATTTAGCATTTAAAGAAGGGAATCATGTCTACTAAACAGAAACTTACAGGCTGAATAGATGACCTCAAGGAGCCCAAGCTGAGCATCTGCCCTTTCATCCCATGAACATCTTACCTGAATAAGACTCTAAGGAGGCAGTCCTAATTTTGAAATTATACTGTCTAAAAACTTCTAAAGACACACATCACCTCTAACACTTTATCCATTCACTGAGCCCTTGGCAGGGTTTTTGCACCTTCATTCCTCTCTGACTGGGTGTTCTGTGAAATGCATTAAAGCTCAAAGCCTTCTCAAGAGTCTTACTTTCATTTAATAATATTTTTTTAATAGCCAAGTGAAGGAGCATTTAAACATTTTGATAAATTATAAAATAACAGGCTGGAAAAAGGATTCTGGGTATTGTATTTGGGTTACCTTAACATCTGTTCAGTATTAGAGAACTTTTACATCCCCAAAGAAGGCTTGTTAGGGTTGGAGGCATAGAAGTATTTCTGAGTAGTTTCCCTTTTTTTATTATTATTTTACTGCATATGGTGTCCTCCAGTTGCACAGGTCTGAAGGTCCCTTTTTTGGAAAAAGTAAGCAGCAAACCCAAGAAGTTATGCCAGTCCTTGTGTATGTTTCACAGGAGCTTTCCAAACAGTGTCATGGCCGTTGGGAAGCAACAAAGGTTGAGACTGTTTTCAGTTTGTTCAGTGTTGTGTTATTCATTTTTCTAGATGTTGAGTAAATTTGCTCTGAAGAAATTTCTCCTTCACTGCCTCAGTTGTATCTTCATTATTTCCTATCCAGATCGATGTGCCAACGTCACCAGACAAAAGTTCTCTTTGTTTGGCAGCTTCTGCACTGCACACAGAAGTTCATATATGAAGATGTGAATTTAATGTCCTATTTATTGTTCTACCCAAATCTGTACACATGTGTTTGTGTGTGTGCCCATTGGGTTTGTGTGGAGGTGATACCTCACATGTTAAAACATTATTCCGGCTGACAAGAATGTAAGTGGATTTCAGAGAATCTTAGAATATCCCGAGTTGGAATGCACCCTCTAGGATCATCAAAGTCCAGCTCCTAGACCAGCCTAATGGTTGATAAGCTTTGGTTTAGTTCATGCTTGAGGTGTGTTATCCACTGCATTTTCATTAAGGCAATCTCCTCTAACCCTAAATTGTCCTCTTCATAAAAACAAATGCTTTGGAGGCATTTTATAGCACTTATGTTCTACTTTGGACTGTCTCACACAATTTAAGCACAGGTTTGCTTCAGAAAAGCCACCAAGTCATACCTGTGTTTGGATAACAAAACCAGATCTCGTAAAGATTAATTATTTTACTTTTAATTAATTATTTTACTTTCAATTAATTACTTTACTTTCTGTGCAGGATATTGATTGTAGAGGGTCTCCAATTTTTTTTATCTTTATTTTTATTTTTACTCAGTACAGTGATAGGATCTGAAAAAAAACCAGTTCTGGTAGGATCTGGGTACTAGGGGGCTTGGTCTCAAAATAAAAGGACTTTTCTTTAGTGCAAAATAAATGCAGGCTGAGGAGCAAAGGACTAAGCAAGAAGAGAGGGATGATTTTGGGAATCTCAGATATCTTCTGTTGAAAGAAAACTTCTGTGAATTTACACCTGAAGCCTGATTCTTTTCTCTCTGGTGATGGAGTCAGGTAAGGGATTGCCCCATATGAAGGTGTTCTTAGTCAGGGGAGATTCAGGGTCCCTCTTCCAGCTGATCCCTTGAGGATTTCTCGCACAAAACTGGGAGGTGAGACTGTCTGACAGGAGACAATCACCAGACATTTCATTTGAGAAGTGGAGCTTATGGACCATAAATTACACAAGGTTCACAAACCTGAAAGCATCTTCTCCTCCAGCCTTTCTTATATAACTCCCTTTGGTTATTTATTCTTCCTAGATAGGTACCAATATACAGGTCATTTTCCTGGTGTTTGGGCTCATGTAATGAAACAAAAAGCAACTGAGACGGCAAGCAAACACTTCTTCCAGCTACAAGGGTTCCAAGCCAAGGAGACAACCACTTGGATGGCTCCTGTTACCATAAACCATGGCCCATTCCCACAGGCAGCTCTGCTGCTCTGGGGAGAGCTTTCCACATAGCTGCAGATTAAGAAAGTGATGAGGAGTTAGGGCCATGCAGAATTTAACACCCTGCATTTAAAGGAGGATTCAGAGTATCCCTTTGCATTTTTGCCCCACTAAGTAGCTTCTGGTGCCTTTAGGCTGCTACAGAAGGGTTCTGCAGTGATGCCAATGTGCATTTTCATTTTCAGATGTGTGTATTCATTTTCAGTAGCCTGCTAGCAAGAACCAAACCTTCTAAGAGGAACATTCTCAAGTGATCACCAGATGTTCTGTATTTTCCTCATAATGCCATCAGCGGATGAAGGAAGCAAGCTGGCACAAGAGAGCTCAGCTGATGTCATGGCTGGAGACAGGGCAAGTGGAAAGGTCTGGAGAATAAAGACCCCTTCTCCTGGAAAAGGCATTAGCCAAAGCTCTGCCATTTGTCATAAGCTGGTTTCTGCATGTTGTGTGCATGTGCAAAGAAGATGATCCCTGTCCCACACAGCTGACATCATCTTCAGCCTATTTAACACCACAGAAGAGAAAATCCATTGCGTGGTGGTCGGGGCTGCAGAAACGCAGTTACCCTTTTTTTAAAATGTTATCTAATGCACTCTGAAACCAAGGAGTTGCTCTTTGGGTGCATCCTGATGAGCCAGGAGTAAACATTCCAGGGTGATTCATGGCAGTCACCATGGGGGTGGATTTGCTGTGGGTGTGCACACGCACACCCCCAGGCTCCAACATCCACACATTCCCACAAACCTGGGGATTGCTTGTGTGTTTTGTTGCAGAATTTTTGCCACTTGGGAACTCTGCTGATTTTTCAAGCTGCAGATCCATTTGGGTCAGATTAGCAGAGGCAGCCAAGGAGCCATATCACTCTCAGCCACGAGCCAGCTGTTCTTAGAGTTCCTTGGAGCCATCCAAAATAAAATCATCATCCCAGGAAGCCAATAGTTACCCTGGAAGGAACAGCTTGAGACAAGAGACAGATAGATTGTAGAGCTGTGACTGAGGAGTTCAAAGTGCTAAGGAGTGAATCCAGGGAGTAGAGATTGCTAGTTAAACCTTCCTTTCCTTGGGCATTAAATTCACTTCCAAGCACATCAGTAAACTCTATTCACATTGCAAAATGAGTCATCTACAAAATGAATAAAATTTCCAGTCATTTTGCAAAATTATTGTTTCAGCCAGTCACTTAGTAAAATTACTGTTTAAATATTTTTTAAAATCTGGTATGATTTTTCTACATATGCGTATCTACAGAACCATGCAATCACTTCCACACCTGGCACTATTTTGTGAAATTATTTAAATTGTCAGTCATACTACAAAATAGTTGCATATCTCATGTTATAATTGTGAAATATATTCTGGGGCCTTTAAGGCTATCAGGGAGGATTTTTACAGTTATTATGGGTGCATCAACGGCATATTTCAGAGTATTCTAGTTACTGGAAATCAATTTTTTTCTCTAAAGTCTCATTCATATGCACAAGCAATGCTTCATTTTTAATTTTACGTGCAGAGCAGTTTCTCAAACTGGTCTGCCACACAGAATATCCCAGTCAGTCACAAAGGGCACACAGAAGGTTTTCACAGCCATCCAGATGACAAGTCTGAGCAGAAATCTGCCCTGGCCCCATCCTGAGCAAGTCTCCCTTACAGTAAATTAACAAAGTGGGCAAGTAAAATTAGTATCTGAGATATTTAATTCAACTGGTAATATTTTCATCTAAACTACACTGTGCTGTTTGTGCTTCTCTTTAATTCATCAGAGTGTTGGAGGAAGGGGAGGAGGAGGAATTATTTTATGCCTACTGAGCAACCATAATTATGAGCAGTTTTGCTTCTTCTGCTCTGCACACATTTTCAGCATGAAGTTGTGACTTGCAGTGTTTTTTCTTCACATGGATTTTTGGCTGTAAGAAAGGAAGAGCTTTGGGTCTGATAAAGGAAAATCTGATCTTTAAAGAGCAAAGGCACATTGGGCATGGCTTTGCAGTGGGAGAGGTCCCCAAGTTACCTTTGTTAATGCAGACTTGCGTGGAAGGCACAATGTGCACCCTTTTGATTTGATTCCTACAGGCACATGGAGCCTTTCCATCAACTTCAGGGGGATTTACCAAGCCTTAGAACCTTCTGTGACAAGATGTGCATTAGCACCCAGGTTGTGGAGATATTTCCATGTAAAGATGTGCTTCAGGTGTGTAACTCAGTCAGCTGTGCTGATTTCAGCAGGCAGTCCCAGAAATGCCACATAAATGCCTACAGGACTGGGGCTCTTGTGATGCTCAGCAGTAATTGCTTGCTTTTACTTGTGTTTTTAGTTGCTATTTGTCATGAACTGCTTTCAAAAATGAAAATAAAAGTTTTGCATTGAATTTTCTCTCCGTTTGGAAGGGATGCAAGTTGCCCTTCCTTTGTTTTTTTCAACACTGAGTAGGCATGAAAACAGAACTGTCCCTAAACATACAAGTAATCAACAAAAATATCATGGAGGAAATGCACCTTTCAACAGTTGTGAGCAGATACATTAGGCTTTCTGTGGCAGAAGAAGGATCATCTATCCCCATCAGCTGAAATTCCATTGTCTTATCCTTTTCCTTCTTCTGCCAAGACTCCCATTGAAAGGATTGGAAAATTTTCATTTAACTTTCCTGAGCTCTGTATCTGTCAGTGCTGTCCCCCTGCGACTATGAGGACATTTTGAAGCCTGCCAAAGAGACATAGTGCAGGTTGAAATGAGAAAAATGCCATATGTTATTTGGGTAGAGCAGTTTATTGTCTTAAAATAGTTAAAAAGAGTTATGATGAGGTTTTCCCCTGACGTTATTTAAAAAAGAAACAGCATTTGTTAGAGACAAGCCTTTGCCAACATATACTTTCTAAACCATTAAAAAATTCACATGGTTTTATCTTATTCCCATTGAACATATTTTTTCCAAGCCAAGACAAGAGCATCCTGACAATGGAGTACAGAAATCAGAGTAATTGTCCTGGTCCTCTTTGTGTCTTGGGGCTCTCCTAAATAAGCACTGACAGATGTTGCAAAGAGTGGTCAGGAAGATAAGAAAGGGGGGCTGCTTCAACAACTGAGAGAAATTCTCATCCACTTTAACTGCAGAAAGGAATCAGAGGCAAACCCCGCACACAGCTCCTCTGCCATGTGTTGTGAGTGGGATCACTGAAGGGTTGTCACAATTTTGGAGTTAAAGGTTTATCTTCTGACACAATGGATAATGCACACAAAGAGTCCAGCAACCAGGTTTACAGATTAAGGAGGATTATTATGTTGGGGGGGATAAATCCTCATTAACTTCAGTTTGGGACAGCAGTTCTGTGTGCATGGACCAAAGCAATGCCCTGGGGGCTCTGGAGACATCAGACTCCTCTGAACATTTGTGGCAGGCAGAGAAAGAGATCCCTGGAGATCACTGACACCTCTGATAGAATTGACTTGCACCATTGGCTCTTTTATAGTTTTGATTTCATTTCACACAGACTTGAGGTACAATAGACAAACCCCTTCCAACAGTGCAGACATGTTCTTGTGCCAGTATGTTTGGGGTTTGTGTAAAGGTTGATTGAACCCACCCCTAATGTGATAGACCTGTAAGCCCAAAGTGTTAATGTGACCTGTGAGCAATGCCAACAAAAGCCAGCCCTTTAGAAGAATTTAGTATTTCATGGATGGCCATGTTCTGTTGCTACAAAATTTTTCAAGGTATCACAACTGTAATGACTGCGGAGAGCTTCAGCCAACAGGGTGATGAAAAAACAGACAGAGGTCAGGGTCAGTAAATGTAAAGGAATAGATAATAAAAGGAAAAAGAACCTAAGAATTTCTGTCCTGGGAAGGCCCTACAGGAGCAGGTAGCACTCACAAAGGACAGATCTTGGAGTCCTTTCCTACAGTTCACTGAGGCCAGCAGTGGAAAGGGCATTTGAGAGTTACGGGGAGAGAAACGAGAAGTGAGGAGAAGGTATATTGCATTTTACTGCAGCATAAATTCCTGGCGACCCCACTGTGTGGATCTCTTGTGAAGCCCCAGAAAGGCTGTAACAGGACTGGAAAGGAGGTGTGCCTGGGGAGCAGGGATGGTCAGAAGCATGTGAGGTTTCTGTACCATTTTAGATTGAGGAGACCAGGACTATTCAGCCTGGGAAAGAGCCACTGGAGAGCATCCATCAGACAAACATAACATGTGAGAGAAGAAGGAGCAATGGCCATTCCCTCCTTCCAGTTGCACAAGAAATAAAGGGAAGCAGATGAGAACAGCAGTTACCAACTTAATCAAAGGAATTGCCGTGTCTGTGGCTCACGTTGAATGCACCGTGGCAGGTTAGTTTAGGTATGCATAAACAGATCCAAACGGTCATGTAGACAAATTAACAAAACCAGGGTGCATCGACTGCTCTGACAACGTGGTTGCAACCTTTGGCCACAGTTCACTGGGAAAATGAAATAGGGAAAAGCAAACTCTTCCACTGTCTCTTCCTGGATGCTGTTGGATACAGCATGTTATGTATAGATAGACCTGGATATTCTTATATGGAACAGGCAATGTGCTGTTGTATTTTCTTTCTTAGATTTGTCTCAGACTGAGACCTCTGGCAACTCTCATGGGGTTTTTTATCAGCAGTACTAGGATTCTCTTCAGGCTTGCAGGGGGTATGCTTGCTAAGTGGGCTGTGTTAGCTTCTATACCACACATATTCTTCTTTCTTCCTCCTTAAGCTCATCTTAAGTTACTAATTAATTAACAATACATATTAATTAACCCTTATGGATTGACCCTTATTAATTAACAGTATTTTACTCATATGCACTGCAAGACTGATAAAGCACCCCTAGGCTGCTATAGACTTAGTGTTCTTTTCTCTTTTTTGTTTAAAATTTTTTATGTTGCACATCCTACACAGGATGTATAGCCTTCCTAACTTCAAATATATTCTGCAGTCTGTTCCAAGCATCTGGCATCCTCTTCTCCAAATTAACATGGTAACAGTACATTTTCCCCCAGGGTCATAAGTAAAACATGGTCCCTCATAGATGTATTCTTGCATGGAAACATTCACAGCTCAATTTAAGATGAAGCCCAACAAAACATGGGGAGCAGAATGAGGGGGATTCAGTCTGTGTATTTCATTAGAGGTGACTCATTTACAAGATGCATATTCACTTATCTTTTGTGGCTATGGTGTTGGCCAGGACATATAACACAGGTATTAAATGAAATTTCCTACAATTTCATGTCTGCATCACAGATTCCAGAGTAAAGACTGCTCACAGCAATGTGGCTTCAGGTTTTCCAGTGTAACACTTGTCATTCCTGCCTCTACAGGAATAAATTCCCTTATTTTTAAATTATGAAAAACAAAACAACTTTGGTTTGGGAGGCCTGGCCTACTTCACATGCAAGATTTTCCTGGCACAGTTCAGGGCGTAGGAACAAGCAGGGTGCAGGCTTGGAATATCTGGCATTATTGCTGCCTCCAGATCATGTCTCCTGAGATTCCCACTGCACTATTTGCTTCTAAAAGGGTCATCAAATCAAAGTTAACAAAGTAGACTTCTGAAATTGTAAAGGCTCAGACATAATCTGCATTCTTACCTAGCAAGAAAATTCACTTAGTTGATCTTTCAGGCTGGAAGCATCTGGAAGCAGCCTGTGCTGGAGAAGGAATCACCACATTTAAAGATTTACTGGCAGCAGTGTAGTTTTGGTGACTGGAGTGTGGGTCTGGCATTGAGGGAGCTGAAACTGTGATTCAGGCCTCCTGTCTGAACTTGGGAAAAGCTCTGAATAACTCTCCATTTTTTATTTTCAATCAATAATGAGGGTGTTCATGTTTCCTTTTACACTTCACTAATCTTGGCTCTGTAAAACGTTTAGGACAAGTGAGTGTTTCCCCAGCAGTTATGGATCACTGATTGCTGCCATAAGGAAAACTCTAATGCCATGACTTGCTAAGCCACTTGTTATAAGACAGAATTGCATAAACTGACTAGAAAGTAATGGGAAGTGGCTGAAAACTTGGGGGGAAAAAAAATCAAAAACACTTCCTCTCTACTCTGAAAACTCCAAAATTAAACCTTACCTTCAGACAGACATTTAAATAAATTTTTAATGCAAATTAAGGTGTATAGGGGAAACAGGGATAGATGGTCCTATTTACTTCTGCTGGGCTCTGCTTTATGTGTCATTGGGTGGCTTTATTGCTTTCCCCTAAAGCCACCCAAAACACTGAAAGGGACTTAAATGTGCAGCTCTAACCTGGCCTGGAGCTGCTCCTTATTGTCCTGGTACCACATGGGCAGCCGAGGTGGCAACTGGTATGGATGTGTGGCTTAAAAAAACAAAAGCAAACCCCAATCAAGTGGAACTAAGTGGAATTTGAGAACAGGACAATATTTGCCTCTACAATTATTCAGATTTTACCAGTACACACTTTCTCTTCTACATCTCAAACTTGAGTTGAGACTTAACAAGTTTTTCCTTCAGTCTGGTAATCTGCACTGGTATATGAATTTGAAACCTTCCCAGCATTAGACCATGTCAATATATCTTTTTTACAAATAAATGTCAGTGTAACAACTTCATTGATTCTGTAGGGAGAAGAAAGACCTATGGAAAAATGTTTTTAACTTCTGTATTGTTTTTACTTTTGTCCTTTGTGAGGCACCTTTTGCATTAGCCCATCATGTGGATCATCTGAACCAGGCATAATTACTACTTGTAATTAATGCAGCTGGGAAGGTACACAGAAAGCAACATGCCCTTTGGGAGGAGATTCATTAAGCATTTTGCAGCACAAATAAATATTCCTCTGCCTCCTGGGGGAGGTTTTTTTGCTTACAGTGATGCACACAGATACATTTGCAGTTTGGGCTATCTAGAGGCCAGAGTAACTTTGCCCTGAACAAAAGGGGAAGAATATTTGATTTTTTTTTTCTGCCAAAACTGATTTATCAAAGATAGTGATTTTCTTGTACCAGACCTGTTGCTAACTTTGACCCAAATCTGTAGGCATAAATCTTGTTGGAAGGAAATACAAGGCTAGAATGTGGATATAGATTTTAAAAGTGGCAGGGGAAAACGTGATGACAGTCAAACAGCAGTTAGAACATTCCTTTGCTGTAGTTAAGGCATGTTGGTAGTTATTCTGCGGGAAGGCTCATGGGGAGCACCTCCCTCCACAGACTGGCAAAGGGAAGGGGTAGTCTGTGACAGTGGTGACAATGACAATAATGCACCAGTGGAGATAGTTAAGGCAGCTGCATCATCCTCTTAGCCCCAGAGCCTTGATTTTTTTGTTGTTTTCCCAAGTTTAGGGAAAGTCCTCCTCCTCCTCCTGTTTTGCAAGATCAGCTGTGGAAAAAACTCTTGGTTTTATGACATAGAGTTGCAGGTAGGGTGACAATATGTGGGAACATAATCGCTGAAAATTTGTGCATTGGTTAAACCCATCTCTAGAGCTATCTGGGTCTTTCTACAACTAAGGGTGTTTTAATCACCTAAATGTTGTTGAGCTTCAAAGTGTCCCTAAACCACTTAAACAATAAAGTCAAAACAGCAGAAGGAAATTTATTTTATTCTTCCAGCAAGGGAGATAGAGGACTACTTGAATTCAGAAAGAAATACATTGTAATTCTTAATACAAATTAAATATTTTGAGAACACTTCCTACATTAGATAAGTCCTTTCTCAAGACCAGAGGGAGAGTTTGATTTCCTTGAGTTCCTTCTTTGGAATGACAGTTTCTGCCAAGCCAGATTTGCTTGGGCACACAACCGGGCTATTGCCTCTTTTTTTATAAATCATGCTAAGTTCACGTCAGGCAAATGTACAAATCTACTGCTTGGCATTGTATCCTGTACTTTGAGGGAGCCACGTGCCATGGGTGTGTTCAAGTGAGAAATACTGTGTTGATTTTGGACACTTTGTGCTTATATAGATGCATTTTGGCCTGTGTGGGCCGGAAGAGAAAGCAGTGACCTGAATAGCCAAGCATGAATCTCAGTTAAAACATTTACACAGCTGAGACCAGGAATCTCTCCTGAGCATAGAGAAAACAGTTGGAGCTGTGAAACGCTTTCCAAAGTACTGCTGCCTGAAGGAGCAGCATGAAGCAAGGCTGGTCTGGAGATCACATTTGGGAGGAACAGAGAGATGTTTCCATTCTCATCGCTGCCTGGTGCACAGCTCTGGTTTTCCTTCCTCCCTTTCATTGGGGTTGCCACCTACCAAAGCAGAGCAAAAATAATAATAAAAAATCCTGACTAAGCCACTCAGTTTTACCTTACATGTAGTGATAGAATTCCTTCTGTAATCAACAGCTTGCCTCTCCTCTCTTGCCTGAAGGTTTTTCGTGTGTCCATGTTTTTGTGTACAAATATCTGAATGTGTGTGTGTGCACAGATACACAGAAACTGTGAGGACAAGGATCAGGTCAGGGCACTTCAGACATCCCCCTGGGAATCAACCCAAGGGAGGAAAAAGGCCTCACGACAGACAGCTCCTGTGCACCCCACAGCATTTGGGGAGCCCAGTATTTTTTTAAAACTCAGGTGGCAATCAGGGCCTCAGTACTCTCTGGTGCCCTTACAGAGGCTGCAGGAGATTTTAGCAGAGCTTAAAATCCACTCTCATTGGATTTTGATTCTTTAGGGGGGGAAAAGGCCATTGAAAACTTTGGTTCTTTTATTTTGTGAAGGGCCAGCACCCTTTGCAGGGAAGCTCTGTCATTCATAGTCTCAGCAGCCACCCTTTGAGCTGTGGCTTTATGGCAATAACCCTGCACAGAGAGGCCTGGGAGAGGAGCAGCAGAATTTCTTCTCAAAAGCTTTGTCTTTTTCTTATCTCCTGGCTCCCACTTTTCACTCTCAAGCCGAGGTAAAGATTGTGCAAAGCAGTTGAAAATAAAGCCATTGCTTTCTTGAAATATTCCGTCCCTACAAACATGATAAACTACTGAGTCTGAGGAGTCAGTACAGAAAATTGTGATGAAAATACGTCAAAATACATGCAAGTGTTTTGCAAATTCTGTTGAAATGCAGAAAGTTAAACTTATATAACTATTCTCAAAATACTGGGGAATAAGAATTTAACTACTCCCATGTTTTCAAAGTGAAAGGGAATATTGCAAGTTTTTTTCCAGGAAATTCACATATGATACTGGTATTGTGGATCTTAAACAGCTGTCATGATGGATTGGGTGTATAGCAGTGAGGAGCAGGGAAACAGTGTGTCTGTCATGAGGCATTGTATAATTTCATCTGGATTTTCTAACAGCTAGCATGTGTTGGTGACAACACCTATTAAGGATTCATTGATGAAAAGGAAGGCAGTAAGAAAAACATAGATTCAGTAGAACATCACTTTTTAGTTATTTTGAATAACAATCATAACAGGAAAGTCAAAGGAACTTTACAAAGGAAAACTGAACTTCTTTCCTAGAAACAGAAACATACACCAGAAAAAACCACCAGAAGTGACCTCTCTGGATCAAGTTATTAGTCATAATACACTCAATTATGAGTTCTAAATGTGCATCAGGCCTTGTCAGCAATTAGCAGACCATGTAATAGCACAGGCAGCTGTACCTGGCAAGGTGACATTGCTACAGCTGCAAAGAATGCACAATATGCTCAGGATACAGTGACGTGGAATACAGAATATTGACAGGCAAAAGGATGAAATATCCAGAGTATCTCTGGCACTGCTCCGACGGGTCCCTCTGCGGTGGCTGTCGTGTCAGCACGGTGACACCCTGCCCTGTTGGGCACATTTCCGCCTACCTGGGAAGTCCTATTAAGGAAGAAATGGCCTTGGCTGATGTGTCGGCTCTGCTGCTGTGGCTGGATGGGCAGGATCAAAGGCACGGAGGAGCAGGGACAGGAAGTTCACACGCTGCGCGTGACACAACACGACGCAAAGACTCCTCCACTCCGTGTAAAGAACCACTAAAAATACACCGGCGCTGCGAGGACTCCAGAGAACAGCCAGCACACACGTCTAAAAATATTGGTCCTATTCTCTCGCCACAGGATACCAGTAACGTCAGTGGGAGCCCACTGAAGGATAGTGGGAAGTCTCTGGGAGTTACTCACATCCTGCATGAGCCCACGTCTCCTTGAAATCCGTAGCCATTCCTTCAGGACCGCCGCTTGTTGTTATTTACGTGTGACATACATCTTGTTTATGTTTTCCCATTCTTCTTTAACCCATGCTCTTCCTTGAGAGAAATCAGCTGAGAGCGATCTAAGGTTTAGTGAAATTACACTTCAAAGTTTGGGACCATGTGGAAATCAAGCCCTAGGAATTACGGTCTTTCTCATTTCTACCCAACAACCTATCTCTAGGCAGTGCTGTAATTTAGTGTATGTCCAAGGCTGGGTTTCACTGAATTTCCTTTGTTTGGGGATGTTTTCCTTATTTTTCTCGAGAGGTCCATAGACCTTGGTCCTGAATCAGGTGACCGCTAAAGGAATTTGGGCATCTTTTGTCTTCTCTCTTTTAACCAATCCTCAGTGCTAAAAATGGCTGTATAGAGAATAACACCGTACTTACTTCTCTGTGTGTGTTGCCTCATATTTCCCATGTTCAGACTCACGGCATCTTTTTTTCTCTGCTTTGCTGTCTGCAATCCAAGAGGGCAAAGCTATTCTCTTTCCTCAATGCTGAGGATCTGTCCATGCACCTTCTAGGAAAGGACAAGTACATCAGCTAATGGTACATCATTTCATTAAGGGGAAAAAAAAATCTCTTTATAAATAATTTGCACAAACTTTGTGTCCTAGTCTTTTATGTTTCTTTGGAGCTCTCTGTCTCTGAGTGGTCTGCATTGCCACATGGTTGCAGAACCTTAAATTTGGGGGATATTATTCTTTTCCACTTGCATTGACTCAGTTTCTACCCTGCAATAATTTTCGTGCAACCATTGCTGAACTCAATAAGGTCACATTGCTGCACAAAATGAGACGTTATCTCGTTTATAACATTGTCAAGATAGCAGCAATAGCCTTAAAATTATAGTGCTTTTTTCATACCTTCTCAGGTATATTTACTGACTTAATCTGGATATTATAACTCTCTTGCCAGCAGAACTTGCCTTGGATGATTTGTGCCTTGCCAGGACTTTCAGTTTGAGATAAGGTTTAAAGGGCAATAAGCCTTCTGCTCAGTGTTTTCTTATTGCTCTGAAATTATAAACTGTGATTAAAAAATTGTAAAATGCTGATAAAATTCTGGATAACAGTGACTGACACTTTGGTTCCATTGCTCCTCTCCATTTTTATGGAAACCTAAACCAAACAGTTGTAAAAAAGCACCAGAGAACTGGTCTCCCCCATTAGTGTGACTCAGGTAGCCGACTTACACTGAGATGAATGCCACAGATACCAGGTGTGCTACTCACTGACTCTGATATGGCTGTGTCCTTCATCAGAGCACCCATCTGCTCAATCAAAACACATAACGAAAATGGCCACAACAGAGAAAGTATCATATGCCACCATAGCCACTGAGGACAGGCAAACTCACTGAGATGTGGCTTTGTCCACTGATGTTACACTGGACTGTCTTCTCTCATTTTAATCTCCTTTTCTGTGCAGAATGATTTGATTCCCAGGAACACACGTCTTCTTGATCAGCCCCAGCACAAGCACAGCAGAATGTGTACAAGTAGAGAAGACTGTTTATTTCAAGTTATTTTTTCCCGCACTGCATCCGGTCAATAGTTTAGATGAATATTTAGATAGTTGAATAAAAGCAGGGCTGGGGCACTGGAAAAGCTGTAAAGGTTGAGGAAGGAGTGATCTTCCCATTATTAGAATTATCTGCCTTCCTTAAATAAATTAACAATAATGCTCCAAACAGTAAAAAAAGTCATGAGTGTTCAACAGCCAGTGAATTATTTTTAAACACCTAATTTTAAAATCATTATCTGTTTTTTAAAGAATGTATGTCATAGGTCTCTCCATAATCAACCAAAGATTGGGTGATTTGGGATTTTCAAATGTATGTGCCATGGTTCCCCATAGGTGATTTTTAACCCGTGTGTTTACTGACACTTTCTTAAAACCAGAAATACCTTTGGGTATTGATTTTACCTGTTCATCCCTGGGAATATCATCTTAGGTGATATTTTACAGAGAAAGGATTTACCATAAGTACAGTACATCAAGATGATCTGATTGAGCGGAGAGATGTGGGAGATGTCTCCAAATTGATAAACGGGGAGACAAAGACAGCAGTTAACCATTGGTGACCAAGAGTTATAACAAAATGACAGAGCACAAAAAGAGATATTAACAGGCTGGGGGAGAGAAGAGCTCCCTGTTTTATCGGGCAGCATGGAGTGACTGCAGAGTTTCTTGCCATGGCACAGTGAGGAGGGTGAAATTCCAAGTGGTTCCAGGAGACACTGGCCACATCCATGCAGAAGGCTGGTGCAGGAGGACACGACTGTCCATGCTGCACATCCACCTCAGGAAGCCCCTGAAGAGATGATTACTGAGGCCAAACAAGGAAATGAATAATGGTACACAACCTCAGCTTTATACTCTCCCATAAACATCTGCTGCAGGAAACAGAGGACATGCTTGGTGGCCATTTGATTTTCTGTGTTGCATTACACCTCCTCCTCTCTTTCTTGTGGCATTCTCTGTCTTTAAAAGGATCCCCTTTAAAACTTGAAAAAGTCCTGTGATGATTTTTTTGTTTTCTTAAAAGAAACATAAAGGCTGTACAGATCTGGGTAAATTTAGGCACCCTTCTTATTCGCACTCTGCTGCTCTTCCCTCATCGTTGGCTACTGTTCCTCGTGTGTCACACCAACCAGTGTCTTCTCAAGATTTCAGGTAATCACAGACTTCTATGAATTATTTTGTCTGAGTCTTGCAATGAGATTCTTGTGACTCCAGCATGATCTTTCCCTACTGTTGTATGTCCATTTCTGCTTCCATCCTCCTTAGGACTTCTGTCTGCAGGTCCTTCTGAGGTTTGTGTGCTGACTCCTCTTCCTCCCTCCTGGGAGGCACCTGCTTCCTGGAGACCCTGCTCCCCACAGAGGAGTTTCAGAAAAGTGGCTCTAACCAGGGAGCAATTACTCCTTTGTCCTTCCTAAGGACAACCCAACCACAAGCATCCATAAATCCCAGATCTATTCCTAGGCAGAGGTACCAGGAGCATTCACTCCTCCCTGAACCTGCAGAGTGCCAGCTTAGAGCCTAATAAAAGGTTATCATAACACTTAGAGATAAAAGCCGTTCTGAAAAACAAAAAAGTGTGTGTGTGTGTGTGTGTTTGTGTGTGTGTTCCCTACACATTATTTAAAATAGGATCATCATCATGCAAACCTAAGGCTTGCTCCTACTTGCAGCAGCCATAGGTTGTATTTGGGCATAAGCAGTTGCTATGGGGCCTGACCCAACTCCCACATAAGTCAGCAAAAGCCTTTAAATTCCCTTCAGTGGGAGTGAAACCTGAGCACTTGGATGTTTTGTGAACACTGACATTATATGCTATAAAAAGCAATGCTTTAGTTTTTGATATAAAACCCAGCCATGTCAGGGACAGACTGACTCTTGAACATGGGTCCTCAGTGCTATTGTATTAAAGATAATAAGTGGAATTCATTCCAACCCCTTTGTTATTACTGGTGTAAAAATAGTTCAGTCCAGGCAATGGGATTAAGCACTCCTTTATTTCTTGGCTGGTTTCTTTATTGTTGTTGTTGTTGTTTTTAAATAGTTTTCCTGTTGTGCTGTTACAGATGAGTTCTGGTAAATATTTATCCTTACACTTGCTGTAAATGTATTCCTTTCCTGGTGGGGCACTGCACTGCTCCAGATGTGCAGAACTGAAGCTTTGCAAGAGCAAAGAGGGCCCCAAGTGCAGCCACGCAGTGGAGAGAGGGCAAAGGCTTGTGGCACCTCGGAGAAGTTGCTGCACACAGCTTTGCTGAATGTTTGACTTGGCCAGAGCTGGAAAGAGTCAGGATGAAGAATTGCAGACAAGAAAAGGGTAAAATCTTGCCCTGTGTTGCCCAAGTCATCCTGCACATTACCCAGCCATGTGCTGGTGGCACGGCATGTGAGCAACAGCGGCGTACCGGGGTACCCAAAACTGCATTTCCACCAGCTCTCCTGGATTCTCCTGTTTTGACAATGTGCCTGCTCCTCTCAAAGGGAAAGGGACCAGCTTCCCACTGGAGAAATGGGTGCTGAGTTGCATATGCCCAGCATTTGGGCTGAAATTGTGTTTAAGCCACTGAAGAAGATAAATTCCTCCTTTTGCCTTTTTGGGAAAAATCAGTGGCAGATTGACCATCAACTGGTGCCTTGAAAAACAGCAAGAGCCTGGTGGAGTCACCCCTGCTCCAGGCAAATATCACACAAATATCAAGTGCTACATAGGCAAAGTGGCTGACAGATGCACTTCCAAAAACACCTAACCTGCTGTTTCCTAGTGCACATCCACATGGAAGCAGGAAGCAGACTTCCAGAACATGAAAGGAAGATTTGCTTTCTTATCTCTTTGTATTCTGATGTGACTTGAGGCAAACAAAATATAGCTATGGGCTTTGTTATTTTAATTTTTCTGTGCAGCCGGTATAGAGCAGTATCGCAGTGTATGGTTAAACACAACTCTTACTGGCCTGAAAAATCTGCACATAATTCCAGAAATTGCACAGAGTTCAGGAAATTCGTTTTTCCTAATGGTCTGACCTGACCAAGGACAGGTTTGTTCAGACCTCTGTCACATGATGGGATAAGAAGAGATCCACAGAAATTATTCACCTGGCATTCAGCAGCTGGTGTCTGTTCTGCACAGGTTTCCTGCATATCACTTGGCTGGGGGGCTGGCACTGAACTGACTGTATAAATAACTGTATTTTATGATAGGCACTGAAATTAGGGTTCAGTGCAAAGCATGTGGGAGTCCTTCTAGAAGCCTGGATTTTTCCTATGTACTTAACTCTCTTTGACACATTTTTAGAGGAGATAGCAATGAAATACAGTGATACTCACTGGACAGCTGGAGGAGGAGAACAGTTTGTACCTTGACAGGCTGAAGTGTTTTCAAAAAATTTTTGCAGCTATTGAGAGTTACAGTCTTTCATGTGTTAGTTATGGGTCAACGAGAGTTTAGTTTCAGCTAAGATGGAGGAAGATGGGTGGTGAGTGCAGAAAAACTGAAAAAAGTTGGGTGAATATTTATTTTTCAAAATGTGAGAAAATTCAAATTAATCTGAAAAGATCTGCAAAGGAAAGATTAAATTCTGCCAGCACCAGTCCTAGAAATAATCCCCTGTTAATGTACCAAACCAGTCACATGAGCTAAATTTTACTTGCAGACTCTTTCCTCAGATGTGTTCCCACCCTTCCGCTATTTCTTTTTAAATATTATTTCCACTAAAAAGGTTAAAACACATTTGGCTACTCTGATTACACACACATGATGGCATGATCCAGTTGGATGATGTTTTTCAATATTCATGACAGACAGTCCCACCCTTTAGGCTGAAACTCCCTTTGATTTTAGGTGAGGATTTTTGCCTAATGATCAGGCCCTGGGGTGTTTGGCTCATCAGTTGCTACGTAATCAGCTAAGAAAAATTTGAATTGATAAAAAGCAGGAATAATGGCTCAGATTGCTGGCAGAACAAATGCATTTCAGGCTGTATATGTAAGAAAAATCATCCCCCCCAAAAAATCAAAATAAAAAAAAAACTCACAACAAAAAAAGTAGAAATTCAGCTAATGTTGTGTGTGCTACTGTGTTATCCTGTGTTATACATTCACAACAGAAAACTCAAGGAATGATTCAGACAACACTGTCAAGTGTCAGACCAACCCAGCAACTGTTTCAAATTGCTGAGAGCAGTTCTTGAGAGAAAATTGCTGAGAAAAATGGAGAATAAACTCCCACCACTCTATGAGATTGAGAGCTCCAAGAGTTTGCGTCCTTGCAGGAGTTGCAGAATCACAGAAGGGTTTGGATTAGAAGGGACCTTAAAGACCACCCCATCCCACCCCCTGCCATGGACAGGGACACCTTCCATTATCCCAGGTTTCTCAGAGCTCCATCCACCCTGGCCTTGGACACCTCCAGGGATGGGGCAGCCACAGCTTCTCTGGGCAACCTGTGCCAGGGCCTCACCACCCTCACAGGGAACAATTTCTTCCTGGTATGCAACCTAAACCTGCTCTCTGTCAGTGTGAAGCCATTCCCCTTGTCCTGCCACTCCAGGCTCTTGTCAGGAGTCTCTCTCCATTTTTTTGCAGTCTCGCTTCAGGCATTGGGAGGGACAATGAAGTCACCCCAAAGCCTTCTCTTCTCCAGGCTGAACAATCCCAATTCCCTCAGCCTTTCCTCCCAGCAGAGCTGCCCCATCCCTCTGATGCCCTTGGTGTCCCTGCTCTGGCCTGGCTCCAGCAGCTCCCTGTCCCTCCTGTGCTGGGCCCCAAGGCTCTTGAGGGGGGTCTCTCCTGAGCAGACCAGAGGGGCAGGATCCTGCTTCTTTCGATGCATCCCAGGACAAAATCGGCTTTTCTGGGCTGCAAATCCTGACTCTTGTCCAGCCCCTCATCCACCAGCATGCCAAAGAAATCATGCAGATCTAGCATAGAGCTCTGAAATCAGTTCCTGGTGCTTGGATATCTGCAGCCCAAGGCTTGTGGCCACCTGAAGGCACCCACTGCTGTCCTGTGGATGCCACAGGGGCTTCAGGAGAGGCTGGTAGGGACACCACTGTAGCAGTGCTTCAGAGACAATGGACCACTCAAGATAGTCCAGGTGACCCAAAATTGGCCAGTAGAACCCTTTGGAAAAATTCTATGATATTCCCAAGTTTTGAGGAGAAAGGAGCACTGTGAAAGCATTTTATAAGCTATCATTAACTCATCGAAGTGCCTGAAGCTCCTGCTCTGGGGAAAATACACATCTTATACATCTCACATAATATTAGAGATTGGTTCCCACTTTTGTAATGAAATGTTTTCTGTCCAAATGCTGGACAAAATGCATCCAGTCTCTGAGGCTGTTTTCAGGTGGCTTTTAGCCACCAAAGCACCCGGTATTTCTTTAGAGCATTTTCATTTTCTGAACAGCATAAATGATGTCACTTATCGATTGCCAACCCTATTTCATAATTTCAATAACCTCCAGGGGACTGATTAAATCTGAAATACTTTGGCCTATTTTAAAGGAAGTCTAATTGTGTTTTTAAGTCAGCCTTGGAACACATGATTCTTTATTAACCTAATAAGCCTCCATTATCCCATTCCCAAAGTTCTATTCAAGCCCTGTATTTAGTGTAAAGTGCCATGCACTGGTTAATTAGAGCATATTATCTTGGATGAAAATGCTGAATCTTATTCTGCAGAGTCAGGGCTTGGAGAATTTGCTAATACTCTGCGTGTACCCAGCTTGGTTCTTATCTGAGCCCTGGCATGTGTTAGCAGGGCAATTACCTACTTGCAATAGCTGCCTGCTACTTGGCAGAGGGGAGTGCTGAACAGAGAGTTATTTCACCAAAGATAGAAAAGTGACTCATTTTGATTACTCAGTCATGTCCTCTCCTCCTTGTGTGCGCACAATGGGAAAGTCTGATGGAACCAGGGCAAAGAGGAGCAGCATGTGTTGCAGTCACTTCTCTTATTCACCAGGATGCTGTAGCAAAAATAAAAAGCCAATAATTGTAACTCAACAAGGCTGAGTAATAAAACATTTCGCCTTCCCACATTTAGAAGGAGAATCTGAACTTAAAGGGCAATGACAAGTTAAAGACATCAAAGAGTGTTGGGTGGCGATAACTCAATTTCATTTTTGTTTACCACAATTTCCAGTCTGCTTGGCCTCCTGGTCTCTGTCTTTGTGTTCTTGTTGCAAAAAGGAGCAATATTCTCATCTAAACAGCACCCTGCTTTAAATTAGTGTAGTACATTTTACATGAAAATTGCATCTACAAAATACACTCTTCCTAATCTGGTCTGGGAAGATTGAGCAGACTGTGTGTATCAGGTAACATTTCTAAAGCCTCCTCCTGACTTGGTGACCCCATTCCCCTATTTAAGTGATCCAGGCCTGTGGAAGTCTCCTGAGACTCACAGACTCTCAAAACCATCTCTTACAGACATATTCCATCAATTTAATTTTTTTTTCATGAAACTGCTCACCAACTGTGCCCATTTTCCTACTGAAAAAAATATTATTAAATTAAAACATTTGCAGCACTAAAAACTGTATCACTAAAAAGCCAGAATAAACCATTTGCCCCTACAATAATCTATTTGGGTTGATGGCCTGTTTAATAACACATCATTATGCATTTTCCATGCCAATTTATTTAGTAATGGTCCCCTAATCTACTGCAACGTTATTTCAAAGATTGGAAAACTGTTTTCATGAAGGGTTTCATGACACCCCTGCAAGGTTTAGCCCAATGGTGTCACTGGAAATGCATGCAGATTTGTGGTTGTACATCTGACAATAATGTAGCAGCAGAATTTAAAACACAGCATTCAGTAGATCATTTTAATCTGGAGGACAGAATAATAAATCTTTTTTTCCCTTCCTGATTTTTAATATAAAATCATCTTTTTTATCTCTTGTGACATCAGCAGAAAGATGTCCAGTAAAACAACAACAGTTTCAAAGCCGTGAAGTAAATACCTTCAAATGGTTTTCTAGAACTTTCTGAAATTAAGCACTTTCTTAAAAAAAAAAATCAACACTGAGTTACTGGGAAAGCCCCCTCAGATAGTGACCATACTGCTGACAGACACTTCTTGACCTTTCACCAATGCTCCAAGGTTCTCCTAAAACCTTCTCCAGTGACCTTCATGCCTCCCACTGCTGAGACTGCTCTCCTCACTGAATCCTGACCTCTGATCACTGTTTCAATGAGATTTTAAATTTACATGGCTTCAAATATCCTTTTAGTACCCTTCCTTTATCGAAACACTAGTTCTCAGTGGAAACTTGTAATGATTGTCTGCCAATGAGAACATTAAAACATAACATCAATAAAAACGATGCATAAAATTTTGCCCAAACGGATACGCTTGAACCTCGTAGAATGCAATAACTTCAATAATTCTATTTTTTTGTTCCACAAAAATGATTTCCCCATTTTTCAGCCATCTCTAATTTTAATAATAACTTGCAGGTGTTTCCTGTTAAGTTGGTAATAACTGTGTCCTGGGATAATAAAACTCTTTGGGTTTGGCCCATTTATCATATTTAAATTATAACTTAAAGGTGCATCCTGTTTACAAGGTAATAATTATATATGGGACTAAACAAACTCCTCTGGAGCCAGTCCAATCTATTGTATTATGTTGGGCTTGAAGAAGCCTTGGATAATGCCATAGATAGTAAAAGTTGACTCTCCCCTCTTAGCAAAAAATGGGCAAAAATTGGGAAAATGTTAGTGTGTTGCCTAAATTAGAAAATAACTTTGAAAAACTAAAGAGCCTCCAAAATGAGCAATCAAACAATCTTAAACCTTAGCTGATGGCCAGACAGTGAGAACACACCCATGTGAATTCCTTAGGGTGGACGTCAGCACAAGACGTAAATGTGCAGCCCTGCACCCCCTGCTCTGTCTCCCATGTCCTTCCAAGGCTCTCCTGCCCCTCTGGCTGTGTTCCCCTGGCTCTGAGGCAGCACTGCCCCATTCCAAGACCACTGGCCTCAGCTTCCCATGGCTCTGTGCCATGGCTTGGACTTCAAATCATGCCCCTTTTTGTCAGGACAGAAGACCCAGAAGGTTCAAAATACCCCAAAACCCCAGGGAAGGAGGTCAGCTCTTGACTTCACAAGTCCTCTGTTAGACAGCTGCCTTACAGTGAGATTTGGGGTCTCATGCAGAGCTCTCCACCTTGCCCCAGTCCCTCGCACTGATGATCCCATATTTCCAGCCCCTGCCCCAGCGCCAGCCTGGTGCTCTCCACCTCTGTGGTTTAACAGCCTGCAGAACCTCGTGCAGTGGGACAACAGTCACTCCTTTGTTGAGGTCAGGACTTAGGGGGCTGTGGAAGGAATTTGGGTTGTCCTGAGTGCAGAAGAAAGCAGCAACTGCAGCATGAAGCATGGAGAGATACCAGCATTCAAAAAAGCCACCCCAAAAACAAACTGCAGAAGCCATCAGTGCATTCGCTCACGTTGTAGCTTGGCTCCAGTGTTTCACTGTTATTTCTTAACAGCAAAATAAGCCCCAAACATTTTTTTCCTTTTTTTTTTTTCTTTCTTTTCCTTTTTTTTTTTTTTTTTTGCTACATACTGCACAGTATGAGTAATTCAAGGAGAGAATAAAGGCTGGCATTGTATAGCACACTTTCTCATGCGCACACAAAACTCCTTCCAGCTTACTGAAGGAATCAAAGGGTGGAGGGAGTGTCTCCAGCATTTCATGTAAATGACGTCTCTTTTTTTTTCTCCAGTTTTAATGCCACCATAAACGCAGTGTGATGAAGCATTGATGAATAATGAGCCCATGACACATCGTACTTTTAGAATAGCTCATATATTTGGCACATGCTGGGCCCCATTTGTGTCTTTTCTTTCTTTCCCACCCCCAGCTGGAGCACAGGTTCACAAACACCTTTGCCATGAGGAGGAAATGCAGGTTTATTTGCACCCTGAGCAGCAGTGACATCCCTGTCCTCAGGGTGATGTGAGGCAGCTTGTGCCATCCAAGCAGGCAGCACACCCTCACCAAAGTCACTGCCTGGACAGGCTAGTACTCACCCTGAACCTCCAGCAGGGTGGGTGCTTTTGTTCCTCCCTCATCTCCCACCAGCCATGGAACTGTCACCTCCCCTAAAGCAGTGTCACAACTGCCCGCAGCAGAGAAATCAGGACATCCTTGTGAAAAGTGCAGCTTCTCTTTCATCAAGTGGCTTGGAGGGAGTTGGGGGTTAACTTGCATTTTATTGAGAATCTGCTTTTTCTGTGTAGCACTGTCCTGGATTTCTTGGTAACAATTGGATTCCTGGATTTAAAACTACCTGGGAAAGAATTTGATAAGTCCTAAGTCACCAAGAGTGAGCCAGCTGTCAGAGGGGGACAGGGGACACTGTCATATGGGTAATTAAACGCCTTGGTGGTGAATCTCCAGGGGCACAAGTGTTCCCATGCACACGTGCCAGTCCTGACCCTGCAGCAAGGTCCGTCCTTTCACCAACCCTTCCTTACCAAGGGGGAGGTCAGGGATGGTCTCCTGACACAGACACACTGCAGACCTCAGCCCTACCTCCTGATCCAGCCTCCTGAGGATTTGTGTTCCTCTGGAAATGTGGATTTCACCAGGTGGGGACACCCAGAACAGGGAGGCAGAGGAGAATTTAACAGTGCTGGAGGCACAGCATGGAAGACGTTCTCCCAGGAAAGGAGGCTGGACAAAATCAGCAGTTTTCAAATTTGGCCATAGAGTCCATCATGTTAGGTGGAAGGGTCTGGTTTCTTAATCATCGCAGTGAGAGTACCAGCAGCATAAAGTTTTGTCTTATAAAAATCCTCTCTAGTGTCTGGACCAGTGTACAAAGAGTTTTCATTTCTCATTTGCCTTTAGCACTTTGCCTATGTTGAGGTATGGGACAATATTTTATTTTCAGCCTATTTTTTCCCAAAAGATTTTTGTAAGTTTTCAAATATGAAAAAGAGCTCAGGTCTGCTCTCCAGAAAGGTCCATAATTTCTTTAATGGAGCCTTTCAAAGCAACATAAGGGAACAGAGCATAAGGAAACTACTTGAATATTCATTGCTTTGAAAAACATGTTAACATACCAGTTTTAAACCAACCACTTTTTCCCCATTGTTGCCAAAAATCCTATAATGCTTTCCACATGGCTTTTTAAGCTGTAAGAGGTGACATCAGACACCCAGGAGAACATAAGGAAACCTGGGTATTGCTGACAAACCGTGGGCACTTCCTTCATTTCCAAAGTTATCAGGACCACACATGGCACAAGCAAAAATTAATGCCATTTCTCAACATGGTTATCCTCATTTCCCTGGGTGGCAATCTCTCCTGGACAAGATAAGCCCAGTGTTCCTGCTGGGAGCTGCTCCTGTCACTCAATTCAGAAAACAAGGTCAATCAACCCATTTTATTTCCCAAAAAAAAAAAAAAAAGTCATTACCAGCAATTTTCTCCATTTCGTAACAAAGCTCCAGAGGTTGCATGACCCCCTTTCTGTCATCAGAACTGTTTCTTTTTTTCCCCTCTTCTTCAGGCAGGCTGCAGGGAGGATTTGAAATAAGGAAATAAGGAACTAAATGAGTTTCTTGAAATTGGCTTTTCACAGCAGAGCTACGGTAACCACGTTGATTGAAATTAAGTCCTTGAGGAATTCAGTTCTTCTGGTAAAAATAACAGTTCCTAAAACTTTTATCAGTCTTTTCACACCAATAATTTATATTTTAGAACTTATTTTAAGATGAGGTTGTGTCTGAGGCTAATTATTTGCTTCTAGAAACAGATAAAGCTAAAAGCATGCTGATAATCTGCTTCTAATCTCTCTGTACCAATCTCCTTTGGCCCCATACAAATCTTCTGGTCAATGATAAATTTGGCAGCTCAAATTCAGCTATTCTGAATGCTCTTTTTAAAACAAAAAACAAAAACAGCTCCTCCTTACGAAATACACAGCCACTGCTCACTCCAAGCTGCAACTGGTTAGGCTGAAAAAGGATTAAATCCCAGTTTTTCATGGCCACATTGAGTGCTCCTATATTATTTTGCCTCCTTGATTTTAAGTCAGCCACAAGCCCGCTGCTGAAACTACAATGCAGTCAGTGTCTGGATCTCTGACAAAGATCGTGCTGTCATCCTGTTATTTGTGTTACTCCTCGGGGTTTTTAATGGTTTTTAGTAGAGAAAAATAACAGTCATGGCTTGGAAGTGCTTCAGAATGACACAGCACTTGCCATCATGCAGCCCTTTCAGGGGTGCTTTGGGATCCAGGTTCTGGCTGCTGCTCCACGGGGATCTATGTCTTTTCAGGCAGGTTTGCAGTGACTGGCATGGGAAATACAATAATCTGTAATAACGAGGAGCAAAATTCTACATTCACCCCAGAGACTGAGGCTTGATACTTTCAGAGAAGCTGCAGTCAAGTGGAAGAAACATTTACTTGATCACATCAGCCAGATCATGTGAGATTTCAGCTCAGCATGGTGACAGGACAGTCACACCATTCCATGTCATCTCCCAAAAGAGTTGTCCTTATCCACCATGGGCATTAAGCTTTGCCTGGATCCAAATCCAGACTACAACAGTTGCTTCTCCACTTTTTTTTCCTTAAAATCTCTCTCTGCAAGAGGCTCCTTCCAGAGCTGTCTTCAAGTTGTAGAGAGCAGGCAGAGAGGTTTTTGTCTCCTGCATCACTCCATGTCCTAAACACTTTAAGTAAGGGGGACCTTGAACTTCTTGCTCACATGGGGTATGTTACCACTGCACTTTGAAGTAACAGTTGTTCCATCTCTGAGTATCCTTTGCCTTTAGCCATCATTCTCTGCTAGACAACATCTTGTTTCTTTCCTTAGAAAAGTGTCTGCTAAAAGTCACTCTGCCCACAGCTACCTGACATCACACACAGCATCACACACAAACCTACTTTTCCTCACACTGGCAGTTTGGCAAGGAAGCACATTGGGTGGCTGATAAATGATCCTTCTGTAGGGGTGACAGAAGTGGCCCCAGAACTTACCAGAGGCCTCTGGTTTATGATGTAAACTTCCCAGAAGATAAAGGAATTTGCACACATGGCGAACTTGCCGTTGTCATTTGTGTAAAGATTGGAAGATGAATTAGCAACTGTCTGATCCAAAGTTCACTGAAGCCAGTAAAGGCCATAAAGAATCAAAGACAATAAAGATACAAAAGAGTACTGACAGCTAAGATATTATTATCCTTTTTTTTTAATAAAAAACAGTTCAATCAACTCTCATTTATGCTCTGCAGCATACAAATAAACATATCATGACACATTTTTCTGCCTTGGCAAAAACAGCTTAACAGAATAACATCAAATCATCAGTATCAATCAATCCATTAATTTCATTGCTGAGCTATGCAAGGAATTAATTTTGTACTCCAAGACAGACTAATCTGAGTCTGAAAAACAGTACCCAGTTACTAAATCACAGCTGCAGAGGGAGGGACTGGGCTTCTGATGGGCAAAATAAGAATTAGCTGCTCCCAACTGTCCAGTGTATCATGACTTTCTGGGATTTAACATGCTTCCTCTGCCTCTGCATGAGCCACACTCTGACCACAACTCAGACAAGATTATCAGGCAGCCACCAGCAGGCAAGAGCACGGGGTATTTAACCAACAGGAGGTACAGCAGTCCCCCCTCCTGCTTTCCCCAGCTCTGAAGCCAGTTTTCTGTCCAGAAATCTTGCTCAGCTGAAAAGGAAATCCATTTTAGTCATTTGCCTGGGATAAGATTGCAAATCTTTTAGCCAAGCCAGGGCTCCTGCTGCAGACCAGCCCCCAGGGGAATGCAGCCATGCGTTTGCAGATCACTGGTGCAGGACATGCACAGGGTAAAGGCACACATGCTTACATCCCTCCAGGAAACCCCGGGGAGAGAGATGGAGTCCTGCCCCCAGCTCTGTCCAAACGCCCTCCTCCAGAGCCTGACAAATAGATGGCCTTTGTCTGATGCCCCCGAGGGCAAATGCAAGCTAATAAAAACTCGAGTCCACACAGATAACGTATAATTGTAACTGGGTTTTAGGTAATGGTCTTCCAGGCTATCTCATTATTCTCTTTGAACAGGCTTTGAATTACACTTTTGCAATTTTAGATAAAAGTGAACCAGTGGTTTTGCAGCATTAGCAAACTAAGTTAGATTGAACAGTTAGAATTAATGGGTACTTTGATTTCATCTTTTCTCTTTAACCTTGAAACCAGCAATCAGGCAGCAAAATCATTTTCCCCTGCTCATGTTTTCTTCCTTCAGTCATCTTTCTCTATTCTGCCCTCTCAGGCACTTGCTTTTGTTTTTTTTTGCCTTTGGCCAGGCTGCATTTCCAATTCACGGGTGCTCTGTGCAACACCAGTGCCCGCATCACAACATTTTCAGTATTGAACTGTGACTGTTTGTAACCAGGATGAAGTAAAAGTCTTTCTGTTTGTGTTGACCCAACCAGTTCTTCTGGCTCTGCTTTTCTTTTTTCTTCATTTTGCTCTTTTTGAGTCCATTGTAATGGCCATTAGTGTTGTGGAGTCTGAATGAATCATAAAAATCTCCACTTACCTTTTGCTCCAGTGGCTTATACAGAGCAGGAGGAATCTCTGAGGAGCTCTCCCACACTTTCTCCTTTACCCTCAAGCAGCCATCGTCCCCCCACACAAGACTAAATTAGTTATTCCCAGCCATGAGCCTCTGACAGCCCTGAAATGAACTTATTCTTAGTCTTACACATAAATCTAACAAGCACACAAGTCCTTAGTTGATGTGGCTGTCCAAGGCACCTCTGGGTAATGCACCCAGACTCATCCTGCAACAGCAGGACTCCCAAATATCCACTGTAAAGGCCACAGATCTCCTGGTGGAGAAGGAGAACCCTGACATCTCCACCAGACCTGCTGTGGAGGCCTCACACAGACAACTTGAACGTGTGCTTGCAGTCTGATGCCAGCAACACTGCAAATAAAACATGTGCAAGAAATACACAGCTGATATGTACAACAGCCTTATCCCAGTAGAGTGTAGGAGCCAGATGTGCCTTTTCATTCATTTATTCCATAATTCCCACAGGCTAGGCCACCTCCCAGGCTTCCCACTGCTTTGGACCAAAGAGGCCACACAAATGGTAGCAGTGGCAGAAGTTACCACAAGAGCATCATGTCCCACAATCCCTCCTCTTTTCATTTTTCCTTCACAATATTTATTTGGAAAAAAAAAAAAGTGTTTTTGCAGGATTTACAATCCACAAAGCCCTAAAGACTTGTAGAAGAAAAAAAACATCTCAGGTGCTACTTAAGAAATTCCTCATTTCTAAACCTCAGTGGATTAAAGTTTCTGCCCTAATGATCCGTGTGAGTGCTTTTGTGTAAAACTTTGAATAACTTTATTGATTACATTCTGTATAGCACAAGTCTCTGGATTCTTATTCTTATTTTTCTCTTCTAAAAAGCTCCTGTAAAGACACACAGTACCAGAATGGATTAGTGCATTAGCCCTTGCCTTTGCAGACTTACTTGCAATCCAGAAAGGATTTGGATGAAGGGAGTCTTACCAGGCAGGATCACACTTCTTAGTGGAAAATATTTCCATACTGAAAAAATGGGAAACATAACATTTAGCACAACTCAACCTGTTTGATAGCCTTTTCTGTGCTGAGGCACAGGGGTGGCTACAGGAGCAGCACCACCAGGCAGCACTGGGGTGCCTCAACAGGGCTGTCTCAGAGCTAGGACAGTTTTCATAAAGAGCTTTCTCAGGAGAAGATAAAAGAAAGCCCTTTGGTAAAGCTGAATGAGAGAGTCCAGCTGGCATAACAGAAGTTACAGGTGAAAAATGGGGTTTATTGGCAGAATGTTTGGGTCTGACTGAAAGAGCAGCACAGAGCCCACAATTTTCTCTTTCCTCTGACAGTGACTCCATAACTATTTTCCTCCTGGTGTTTTCCAACAAAAGGTTCTTTCACATGAGAAAATAGATGACAAGGTGAATACAAGTTTTAGTTTTAAAATTACCTACGGGGCCTTCAGTCTGTTTTTAGAAAGGAAACAGGATTTCTGTCTAAAACCAGACTCTCCACCCTCTTTTTCTACCCTCCCTTGTCCTTTCCACCTGTTTAGATGTTTTCACAGTGGGATAACACATTCATTCCCTCCAGACCAGGGCTCAGCTGTTAGGAATGGAAAATAAAACCCAAGTTTGCAGAGTATTTTTAGCCCAGGGAAAATAAAGCGGTTGCAAATCCCGTCCACCCAGCAGCTCCTCCGGCTTGTGCAGATCCCTGCCCAGAAAGAAAGGAAACCACAGGGCCAGGCTGAGCCCACTGATTTTATACTCCAAGTACTCCAGAGTGACTCACCCAACAATCCCACCCTTCTTTTTCTGCCTGTGTGAAGCTGCCCTCCCCAGAGGTCACATCAGCTGGTCCTTGCCATGGCTGTGGCACTGGTGCTGCCACTGCCACAGATGCCCTCAGCCCGTGGCTCTCACCCTCAGCAGAGATCATCTGTTGATGACTGGCTCACCACCAGGTTGCAGATGGGTCTCCTGTTCCCCTCGGATCTCCCCAGCCCCGAGGGACCGGCCTTCTGAGAAAGGGCAGCACGTAAGGGGATACAACACTAAACAGATGACACATATTTTACATCCACCTAACGGCTGACCCTGGTTTCCAGGCTCCCCAAGTGCCATTTGTCTTTAACAAATGGCCACACCGGCTGTGGGGATGATATTTTAAAAATGTCTTTGAAAGGGCTGACTTGCCTCTAATGGCATCTGCAGCGCATGTGCCCCTGACAGTTGTCCTCTGTGCTGCCAGGCTGCTCCTGCTGCAGGTAAAGACAGCGTATTCTGAAATAGAAATTGTAAACTGACAAGGAAATGTGTTTGGAAAAAGCATGTCCTGAATGGAAGAGGTGGTTTTAAGAAGCAAAGAGAGGAGGATCTAGAACACATTATCATCTATGGCTAGGTCTGAGCATCCTTGGACTGTGAGATGTAAATAGAGTTTATGCTGAAGCTGTGGCAAAGCAGTGATTTCTTCATTGCTACATTGACTGTGCAGCATCTCGTATGCAACAGAAACACTGGATGCTGGCAGAATTCTTCAAACATTGCTGAGAGGAAGATATAAATCCTGAAATATCCTCTGTGCAAATTTTTCCCATTTTCTTTCTCTGTCTTGGGAAAATCTGGAGATTTTGTACAACTGCCTGGGACATCCCCCTGTGCACATCTCAGACAGGCCCACTGTAACGCAGCAAAAGGCATCCTAGCTCAGCTCTGCAGCCTGTGCACAGAAATCCTGTTTTTAACATGAAACACAACAGGCCCAGCTCAGTTCCCACTCATCCTATTGCACCTCCCAACACAGGAGGATTTCCATACCCATGCATTGTCTGGGAGGACAGGAGCTGGCCCAAACAGAGCCAGCCCCGTGCTGCTTTTCCCAGCAGGGCTGATCAGGTGCCAGGGCTGGCCCTGTGGGCTGGGTGCAGGGAAGCCCAAGGTGCTCCCAGTGCCTTGGGCACACTGCACACACCAAAACGCTGGAGCCGTGTGTGCAGACCAGGTCTCACAAGGACCATATTTATTATGAAGGCATCACAAACAGCTCAGACATATTCTCCTGTCCAAGAAATCCTGGAAAGAAATATGGCAACTCCTCTGGGAACCATTCAACTCTGCTCCATCTCCATTTACTTAGTCATCAGCAGCACGCTGCTGTGGGCTCACTTAGCTGTGGGAGTATTCCCAACAGACCTCCTTAAAAAGCACTTTCTATTTAAGACCAAAAAACAGCTGCTGATAATGCTGCCTTGAGCTGGCCATTTTGCTTCTGGCTTCTACAGATTCCACATTTTTCCTATCCAGCCAGCACAACAAGCAGTTTAGCATCCATTGCTTGGGATTTCTGCAAATGCTTGGCACTGACCTGACTGATCTCACTGTAACCAACACCGAGTGTGCTTTGTTTTGCTCTTCCTCTTATTCTTGAGAAGATGGAGCACCCACAAATAGCAGACCATCTGCAAAGTTAAGGCATGGTTATTCCAGTAGCTGACACACTGCTCCACGTATGCTGGCTATTTACAGCAAATGTAATCCCAGTTTATCTTCTGCAAAATCTTTAGCACGTTATTTCTGGGAGTTCAAGTTATAACTGCTATGATTTGTGAGTGTATAATTCAAGGAAACTGTTCTATTATTCCATCCAGTTTGGAGACTTGGAGGAAAAATATGTTCCTGAAGCTTTCAGTCCTTCTGCAGGGAAGTGAGTAACATATGCCTGGTATTATCTATTAGCAAGTATTTTAGCCTTCCCAGGTCTGGCAATGTTGCTGCTGGCATATAGCATAAATTCCTCGGGAATTAGGCTTTTTTTTCTTTTAGTAGATCTCAGCTGAGGCACTCCCAGCAACCCAACCAGCTTTACCTACCTTGGATTCAGGGTGTCAATGAAGACCCATCTAGACAACTCTGTTTCAGAACTCCCAGCCTCTCCTTGGAGATCACCAGAAGAAAAGAAGATTTTAAGAACAATGAAAACATTAACAACATGATCCAGATTTTTAAATGGCAAAATCTTTGTTTACCAAAAGATATCTTTTGATTTTAAGCAAGGATTCTCTTAAATGCTGGCTTTCAGCTTTCTCCCAATTCTATGGACCCAGGAGGGCAGTGTCCACTGAAGACTATGCTACAGCAAATTCAAGCACACAAGGCCAAAACAAGAACTCCTGATTTTCTCCTTTTAAGCTCCAGAGAGGCCAATAAGAAATCCACAGACCTCAAGTGATTCTGCTAACCACAGCAGAAAATATCTACTGTGAAGTAACATTAGCAAAAGTCTGCCTACAGGTCATGAGTTTCTTCAAGAGTGACTTTTTTCCCAGATGCTCTTTTCGAGCAGTCTCATAAAACCTTTGGTACAAATGCCTGTTATTTGCAGGATGTAAGGCAAAAAAAATGGGCATTTTAGTCAAGGCACACATAGGCAAAGCCCTCTATTTAGAGTCTAGCTCAACTGAAATTGTTGTTAAACTGAGAGTGACAGGACCAGGCTCCAGCAGACACCAAGTGCTTCTGAAAAGTCCAGTTTCCATGACAGGGAAAGTGGAGAAGCAGTACATTTCTAACAGGAGCTCTCTGGATGCTGACTGGAACCCGGGTGTTGCACTTTTATTACAGGACGTGAGGATTCACTTCACAGATGAACACAAACAACCTCCACACGTCTCTTCAGCAAGACGTGCACTTAAATACTTATTTACAGCTGCTAAAATCTCATTTTCCAAATGCTCTCAAAAGAAGTTGAAATGCTCCTCAGCTGTGAGTTGGATGTCAAAAACAGTATTTGGAGGAGTCTCAGTTGTTCTCTGAGGGAGAACAGATTTTCTTTACTGACTTACTCAACGTAGATGATTGAATCAGAGGACTAAAAGTGGATTTTTGCCTTCTCAGAAGTAGGGCAGTGGTTGCCTTGGCTTGCACTAACAGCTCCTGGGTACCTGGTCCCACATGTGAGCAGGTGAATAATTGACAGATGGTTTTCTTTATGCAGCTAAGTAATAACTTTCAACATTATGTCAGGAGAGATTAGGAAGCAGGGGAAAAACGCCCTGAAGAAAGCTGGGGCTTAAACTTGTTACCCGGCATCCCCCGGTGCCAACCACGGCCAGGGGCGCCCAAAGGTGCTCGTTAGAGAGGGTGTTTACAGGTGAGCCATTATCGGGTACTGATATAAAATACTGCTCTGGAAAATCACATTTAATAAGCTCCAGCTGCCTGGGAAATCAAAAGCAAAACTCCCGCAGCAAACAGTCCATCTGAAAAAGGAGCAGTAGTAGGGCTGAAACAAAGGAGCTGAGCTTGAAAAACAGAGCTGTGACTGAGTCAAGCTGCAGTTTGGAAAGGATATCAGATGGATGTTTTCCTAGGTTTGCTTTTATGCAGAGATTTGCTCCTGCCAGCACAAAGAGCTGCTGAGACCACAGTCTGTCTTCTTTTCCCTTTGTATTCTTACGTGTGCCCCTAGACTTTGCTACCACGAGATCACAGGCTGTGTTTCTGGGCTGGCTTAGAAAACGCAACAGTTTGCAGAGGTGTAATAATGTGTTTTATTTCAAACCAGAACTTAAAACAGAAATAGGAACACAAACAGCAAGGCCTGGCAGCACCTCTCCCCTCCCACTCCCAGGAGCTCAGTGCCTCCCCAGCTGGCAAACACTGGGGGTGATTAAACCTTTCTTCCTAAGGCCAAATGGGAACAAGACCCCACAGGCTTCCCTCTGATGGCACAGAACACACCAGGGCTGCAGGGTTGGTGCTGCCCTGTGACAGGCACCCGCTGCCTTCAACCTCTGCTTGCAGAATAGCCCCCACCCTGTGCTAGCCCTCCTTCAATAGAATAAAATATAAAATAGCAAAATAAATGCAGCCTACCTGACCTCAACAGCTCTATCTTTTCACCTCGTGGAAGGGAAATATGGGTTAAGAGCCTCGAGAGTGATTTCCTTGTTAATTTAAGGAGGATCCAAGGGGACAATCAGTGGCAGAAGAGGGCAGAGAGAGCCACATTGGCTTTAAGTGAACTCGTTTGGGTACCAGAAGCAGCACAGCCCTGTACAGGATAATTCACTCTTGTTCTTTCCAGCCTAATGGAAACAGAACATGCCTTCTCTCACATTTTCTTTTCAGGAGGCCTGGTGCATCTGGGACTATCATAAGCTCAGACTTCATCTGTTTTATGACACAATTCCAGCAAGTGTTGCCCATGGATAGTGAGCTTTCCTAAAATGCTTTCCCAGGGCAGGAGAGGGATTTTGGCCATGCACCTTCATTTCCATTATTTTCCACGGCTGCTTAAAAATTTTTAGACTAGAGATGTGTTTAGTTTAGAGGGCCAGTGGTGTTAAGAAAGGATGCTGGTGATCCTTCCCCATCTGAGAAAAAGGCTTTTTGTTATCCCCACAGAATCCATTGGAGTAACAGACTTGCATCTTCCATCAAAGCTGATTTGTGATGTTTAATTGTGGTTGTACACCAGCAAATCATTAATGCAATTTCCATCCTATCACCCATGAACACAGCTTTTTAGTTGTTCATGACCCTCATGACCAAATTTTACTGCATCAAAATTGTCCCTTCTGTTTATTTTCGAGTATCAGGAAAACTGGCAAGGCTTACTAGTGCTTCAGAAGGCAAACAAGCAAATGCATAACTGGGCCCTAGATGCCAACAACAACACTGCATGTTTATTGTGATGGCTGGACATACAGGCAATAGATTTTGAGTATACTGGTGAAATGCTAAAAGCAGATTAAGTATGCAGAAAACTGGTTGAGTGGCTTTGAAGTTGTGACAATAACCATTTTCAAGCGCAGTCAAAATTTCCATTATGTTTCTTGGCTTGGTCTCACTTTAGAGGCTGCATCTTGCACACTTGGTAGAACTTGCTAATCAGTTTTTTCTGTTTTATCTGAAGTGCTTTTCGCTTTGGGGGCAATTGTGAAGTAAAATAGAAACAAGGAACAGCACAGTCCAAAGACATTTAAGGTAGCCAGGAACTTGGAGGCAATGCCATCCTGAGACATGAGCAGAGCTGACTTTTTTGTTTCCCTGTTTGTCTGCACCAAGGCTAAATAATAATTTCTAGCATTCTCTTAGGACTTTATAAACTTGTTTAGTCTGTTACTCCTCAAGGTGACCCTCTCATTGTTGAACCCAATCTGATGGGAATTTTAGGTGTTTGCTGAATCTGTGCAATGTGTCCATTTTTTTAATATCTCACTAAAATTTCCTGTGCCATTCAGTCACTTTACATCTTGTCCCCCATTTTTCCCCTGGTAGCAGGAGCAGAGCTGGGACTGCCAGCAGTAGTGAGGCTTCTTGGGATTAAAAACACCCCTTGCAGACTGCAGAGAGCCAAGGGTGGCATGGACTACAAACTACTTCTTTTTCCTGATTCACAGTTTGAAAATTGACAGAGCTGTGGGTCTCCAGAAACTTAACCTAAACTGAGTCCATCTAAGTTAATTCTTACTCCTGCATCCTGCCCTATGTTTTCTTTCAGCAGTTGGGCATTCTCTTCCAGCCAAGGGGGTAAAGAAACAGGAAAACCTTCATTTTCCCCTTTCAGTGTGTAGGAGAAGAAGAGTAGAACTGCCCAGCAGCAGCAGCACATGGTCACCCAAACCCTCAAAATTTTTAGGTCCATGTGATGGCACAGCTGATGATCTGGACAAAGGCAAAGGCAATCCCAGCCTCTCCTGAGCCCAAGGTCGCTGGGCTGGGGAGCAGAACGGTTCAAAAGCTCTCCCAGGCCACCTCCCCAGACAGCCTGGCCAAAGGGCAGGTCAGGCTGAGACAGTTCATTCCCTTCTCCTTGATCTTTCCCTTTTCCTTGATCTCCCAGACTTCACAGGAAGTCTTTGAAGCAGTACAAACAAGGGCAGGAGCTGCTGCCTTAGGTTTAGATCTCCACAAATTGCATCCATCTTTCACCCAGCCTGAGATGTTCTGCTGAACAATAGATGCAGATACTGGAGGCTCACTATGGCCCTTTTCTCCAAGCCCCAAGCTGGAGCATATCCAGGTTTTCAAAGGCTGGACATCATTTAGCCAATGTGCATCCTTCAGAGCATCTCTGAGGCAGACATTTAGCCTGTTAGGCTTCATATCCCTTGAAGATTTCAGACATGATTTTTGCTCATTCTCAAATATGCTTCAGATTTAGTCTGGAGGAAAAAAAATCGTAATTATTCGATTCTCCAGGAAAATGTTACAAAACTAGTTGCCCTTCCAGACCCATTTCATGTTTCTTTGCACTTCTTTTGTTAAAAGTGGGAGAAAAAAAATGTAAGAAAACAGAGCGGTATCTGATTTCTATGCATCTGAGAGGGTATGTTTCAAATGTTGCACAGCATTTTCTAACATAATTAATAGAACAAACTAATATTTTTTTGCCTTCATCTTAAGAATTTATTGCAAGTGCCAGGTGATAACTTGGACATAGATTAGGCCATCAGCATCAGAAAAGAAATTCAAAGGTCTAGGTGGGAGATTTTGAAGGGCAATTGAGATTTATAATATGGGATTTATAAATTGTGATTTATTCTCTGCAATTTATGAACCGTGATTTACAATTTATTTACTGTGATTTTACTGGGACTATTCCTTTGTTTTGTACTTTTTTTCTCAGGTGTCTTCAACTTGCTTGGTTGGAATTTAACACATGTCATGAAGCCATTTGTTTATTTGCAAAATTTGCTGAAAACCCTTAAGTGGAAACAGCATTATGGTACTTACGAATTATGGCATTAGACCTTCAGAACTTATGCAATAGAAGTACTAAGTGAACTTAAAAGAAAACATGGCAAAATACAAGCACAGTTCTCTGTGTGCTGAGTTTTGATTTTGCAGCTCTTACTGTAGCTGCACCAGCCACCAGCTGAGTGCTGAGACTCTGCTTCATCCTGTGCCTGAGCTCCTGACTGCCTGTTCATTTCCTGATCCAGCAAAAGACTGGTCTTGGAGCACTGCAGGGGACAGAAGAGGTTCCTTAAAAGATGTCAGAGCCTAGAGGGGTGATTACTGCAGCAGAGCTCACCCAGCCCTGCACTGCCAGGGCTGAGGTGGGAAAGGGGAGGGAGGTGCTTAGAGACCAGGGTGACTCCCAGGCAACGGGACAAGAAGACACAGCCTTAAGCTGCACCTGGGGAGGTTTACACCAGACATCAGGAGGAATTTCTTCACAGAAAGGGTGGCTGGGCATTGGAATGAGCTGCCGGGGAGACAGAGGAGTCACCGTCCCTGGAGGTGTTGCAGGACAGATGGGATGTGGCACTCAGCAGTGTCAGTGGGTGACAAGGTAAGGTCAGGTCATAGATTGGACTCGACTCTCAAAGGTCTTTTCCAACCCAGTTAATTGTGTGATTCTGTGATTCTGATTCTGCACTTGCTCCCAGGAGCAGCATCTCCTCACACCCAGCCTCACCCCACACCTGCGGGACACAGGAGCGAATCCAGCCCCTCCACAGCCCTTACACACACTCTAAAGACAACAGCAACTCGTGGCATGAAACTTGTCTCCCTAAATGATTTTGTTTGGGTGTACAACACAGCACTGGCCAGGGTGCAGCTGCTGCCAAGCCCTTGCCCTCCCCTTCCACCCTCAGCCTCCAACCAATTGAATGCCAGTGCTGTTGGAAGTAGGATGTCATAGTGCAGCACACACATACACAGGATCCCTTTAGATTCTGGTTTATATCTGTAGTGAGAACCTTGGCAGCTGTAAAAATACATTTTGGTCTGGTCACTAAGCTAAAGATTTTTTTTTCCCTCTAATTTCATACACAGTTACTAAAAGAGTCAGGGCTTTTGGCAGTGACATTGCACAGTTCTGTCAGCTAATCCCTTCCCCCATACACAACTTTAAAAATGATTAATGAAAATCCACCCCAACCTGTATGATTAATATATTTAAACAATTTGAAAATGGACATGCTTTTCGTTGTTGTCTGCTTTACAATGGGATGCTTCATCAGAATGGAAGAAAGTGGAATGTTAACAGGGCCAGAACATTAATTACTTACATCTGAGCACTCCAAGCTCAGTAACCAGCTACAAGCATAAGCACCTGGAAGTGACAAACAGATTTTTACAAGGCATCACACTGAATTTATCCTGTACTAGTGGCTGGATATATCAGCGTGTCTGTAGCAGCTCCTTAATTTTGGTTGAACACAGTGTTCTGCACTTATTGCTTGCACTTTTGGGCAAGTGCTGCTGGGACAGCAAGTAGGGTTTGATCCTGGGGCTATCCCACAGGATCATCAGTGTGGAAGAGACCTTCAAAACCACCTATCCCAACCATTAACCAGCATCACCATAACCACCCCGAAACCATGTCCCCAGGTGCCACATCCAGACATCTCTTGTGACTCCACCACCCCTCTGGGCAACTTATTCCAATGCCTGACCACCCTTTCAATGCTTGACAACACTTTCAGTGAACATATTTTTCAATATCCAATCTAAACCTCCCCTGGTGTTACCTCTTATCCTGTCACTTGTAACCTGGGGGAAGAGCCCGGCCCCAGCTCTCCTTAGGTAGTTCAGAGAGTGAGATGTCCCCTGCTGGTGACAGACAGGGTCCATCTGCCTTAAAGAGGGAAAAGGATCTTTGTGCTGGAGTTAGCAGGGCCCACAGGAAGAGCTTTGCACTAGACTTGAAGGGAGAAAGAAAACCAGACCTGCTAGAGGTAAGGCAGGGCATGGCCACCATGATCTGAGGGGTCTTTTCCAACTTAAATTATTCTATTATTCTACAATCAAAAAACCCAAATTCTGCCCCTGACACCAGGCTCAAAGCAAGGTATCGATCTGCAGGGTCTTCCTGTTCCTTCTCTCATTCCTTGGCACCAGGAGAGGAGCACTATTTACACTCCAGATCCATTAACCAGTCATCCCAAGGCCGTGAAGTCTCTTGACTGACCTCAGACCTCTTGTAGGAACTTCATTGCTGTCCAGCTGGAATATCAGTATTGAATAATAATCTGTGGGCTGCACCAGGGTTGGGAAGATTTATCTTCATTATCTTCACATCTTTAACCTGGGCCTCAGGGAGAGAGCAAACATCCCCACCAAGTGGGTGCAGTTTGCATAAGGGCCCTTCTGTTCCCTCAGGAACTAAGAGTTTCCCATGACCAAAACCCACTCTTTTTTCCTTTCTGGAAGCAGCTTTGAGGTGGGACATAGGCTGATTGACCAAAAACCACTCTTTTTTCCTTTCTGGAAGCAGTTTTGAGGTGGGACGTAGGCTGATACCTCCATAAGAGAGAACCACTGTCATTGTCACTGCTCGGTTCCACTGTCACCTACAGTCCAAGGGCACCTTGTGGTTGCCTCTGTCACCCAAGGGAGCAGGCAGGAGCACTTGGAAGCAACTCAAGTGTGAATACATCAGCAGTAGAAAAGTATTAATGAATCCAAGCCTTCCCTCTGCAACACACACACACAAAAAGTAAGCAGTTTTATCCTGTTACTTGAATAGGAAATTACCAATCACAAACCTTTGGGGTTTGGGATGGGTTAAGTGGGGAGCTGGGGCAGTCACGAAGGAGATGTCTGCTGGGCAGCGACTTGTCACCCCTGCCCTCTCTCCATTAAGTATGTTCAGCCAGGTGGAGACAGGTTGGAGAATTCTGTGTGTTCTATCTGCCTGTTGGGAGTGTCCCAGGGAAGGCAGGGAGTGTCATTCCCCTCCTCTCTCCCGGGCTCCTTCCTCTGGCACAGAGCACTCTGGCCCCGGGCCTGGTTAGTGTAGCACTGGCAGCCCTGCCTTGTCATTTCAAAGGCATTTGTGTGGATGTAAATGGACTTTTTGTAGGCACATCTAGAACTCCGCGAGGCTTTAGGCACCCAAAGTAAGACTTTAGCACCTCGCACTCAACACTCATCCCCAGCACCCGCAGCTCTGTGCACGGAAGTGTACAAATGTACTTCAGTCTGTGCTTCGGGGTGTGACCAGCAGTGCCCCTGGCCTGTGCTGCTCTGTGCCTGCCTCCATCCCAGGCCCTGCCATGACCACAGATGTGGCATTTCCCTACACATTTCACACAAATGGCTCGATTCATTCAGCAGTTTCTGAGCGGCCCCCTGAATGATGCTCTGTGTGAGACGCTGTGGGCAGGGTGGCCTTCCTGCCGAGCCCAGGGGGTGACAGGGTGGCGTGACTCCTGCTCCAACAATGCCTGCATTCCTCTGGGGAGTACAGGGACTCCAGCTTCTGGGGATGGGGGGCCAGACACGGATTTCTCCCCTCTGAGTGTCAAGCTCCTTGAGCTGTCCTGAGATGGGAAGGTCATTCCCAGCCTTCCTGCTCAGCCCACTGCACATGACTGCCAGCAATGAAAGATGCATTTAGCTGGAGTCAGTGGGGGCATAGCTTCTTTCCCGTCTGTGAGAGCAGTCACCACTAGAGATGTGAGTCTGCATCCCTTGGGAAAAAGAGAAAATTGACCTCTCCTCAGCTACTGGGGTTTGCACAGCCAGCCTGTTGCTGCACTCCTGGGCAGCTACTTCTGGTGAAAGATGTGGTCCTAGTGAGGTCCTTCAGATGTGAAAGGATTGTCACCTGATTTCAGGAGACTCCCAGGCTCTAAGGAAATAAAAATAGATACTAATTTAAAAGTATAATAATTAATAACAATGAATAATGAAAAATAGATTGAATAATCAAAGATAATTTAAAAGTCCTAATGCTTAACATTTTCAATTTGATTGCTATCAGGTGTGCAACATAAACCATATTTGGCTGCATAACTTAAAGTTTCCCTTTCCTGACTTCTTGTGGTTTTAAGACAGCAGAGGGATGGCTGGTGTTTTGGGAATCTTTTCTAATTTTAATGTATTAAAGATACATTAATATGTCAATGCAGCATCAAAGATATGACCATTTAAAAGTCGTGCATTGTTCCTGTTCAATTAAACCTGTTGTGTGACAGCAGAAACCTTTTCTTTCTCCTCTTGCCTCCCTAATTGACACTTGTCAATTTAGTGACACTTAAAAACCCTACAGCACACACAAGTGCAAGAACTTGAACACACCAGCCATAGAAACTGAGTAGCTCAATCAAGGGCTGAAAACACCGTTATGATTTTCATTATTTTGCATTGGGTACTTTTGAGTAATTTGAGGAATCAGCACTGAAGTGACCCAAGCTGTGGAGTGTGAATGGCAGTGTATGGATGCATGGGAATGCTGGGAGGTTGGCTGCAGTAAGGATGGATATTCTGCAGCTTGGGGCAGCCACTCCACCAGACAGCTGGAGGCTGTAGGTCAACATTGAGCTCTGTTTGTTGTTCTTCAGAAAAGACAAATGTCTCTTCCACTAGTGTTTTCCTCCTTTAATATCCAGCCATCTGGTACCACAAAAAATAAAGTACTATTCAGAGAAGTATCTGTGCAAACAACAGATAAAGCAAATGCCAAGCCAAGATGCTTTAGCGGTGCCGACATCTCCAGATCAGAAAGGGAGGGATGAGGCCAGAGGCAAGAAAATCTGTCTCGTCTTCCCACCACATGACATTCAGAGAAGTAAATGAATCTAGGCACTTTAATGTCATCAGGTTTTTAGGTTTTGAGCATTTGTTGCAGGATGTGCTCTCAGGAAATGAAGAAAACTGGACAAAAGCCCCACAAGATGTAGCTCTCTCTAGACTCACACAAATATGTAGATCAGAATGTCCTCATATTTAGAAATGGACTTGCAGGGAACACAGTTCCTTTTTTACTCAGCTGGCTTACCTGAAATCTAATTGATCCCAAGTGAACTCTCTGAAGGACGAACAAATGGTGCCAATTGCTCCTCCTGACTTTGGCATTACTATAAATACTCATCATTTAAGGATACTCTGGAATTTGTAAATGAACATACAGTGTCCTCCAAAAATTTCAAACCCTTGCTTTCTTTGGACTACGAATAAAAAGCCTGTCTACAGTGTGTGAGGACAAGCTACAGCTAGAAAATCTCATCATTTGGGGGCTGTAGAGTGAAAGTCACTTGAACTTTCTTTTAATTAAAGAGGAAGCTTGAAGCGATGAATATTGGTAAATTTATCAGTACTACTTCTCAGTTTCCTGGAGCTGGATTGGGATCTCAGGTGTTTGCACTTCATACTTCTCCCACAGGCCTCCTCCTGAAGTTATCAAAGGGCCCTTCCACAAGAAGCAGAGTTTAATCTTGGTTTTCTTTGTGTAATCTTGGCACTGTGGAAAGGCACAGTACAAGAAATTAGGGCAGTAGTATACTTGATCAGGTTTTGTGCTTTGCTTTGGGGTCAGTCTGCAGGTACCTGGCTTTCTGGCAAAGCTGATGAAGAGAGGTGGCTGTGGTAGTGACCTCTGTGGCATGGGATAGAGGAATTCACACCCAATTTGATTTCTGTAATCATTTTATTGGCTGTTAAAGCCAAGCCAAACAACACATGCCCATGGAGCATACAGCATTCATCTGCATGAGATATTGGGGCCCTGGTAAAAAATACAAAGAAGCTGCACCAGAATAAATAAAAAAAGTCTCCCCTAGCAATCCTCTGAATACCAAGATTCTTCTGCAGTGCAGCCAGCCAGCTAAAGGGTGGAGTTCAGGGGGTCTGGCATGGGGGCTCCCACCTCTTGTGTGCTTGAGGGATGCAGGGGAGAGAATGCCCAGAGGTGAGGTTTGTGGTGAGACTCACAGACTTTGGGTTGGCCTCCACGTGGGATTGGTTTAAAAATGCCACACACAATTCCCATCTACCAACACAGAAGATGCTAAGGACAGTAGAGCTGCAGGTTCTGGGTGTGTCACCACTGCCAGTTCCCTTGCTCAAAACAGGTCTTGTGGTCAGCAATGACAGTGACAGGGACACTCGGTGGTGGCTTTATCAATAGGTGACTCCACTGGCTTAAATCCTTAGGCTGCAGGCAAAGGTAGCAGCACTGTCAGGGTGCAGCACCTTGGCTCTAGGGAGGTTTTGAGTTCTCCTCCAAGGAACATGCCTAGTTAGGTACTTCATCCAAATGAGTGGAAAGCACAGCAAGGAAAGCACAGGAATAAAGGAGAGCAGCAGCTGTCAACCCCTGACCTGCAGTGGCTGTGACAGAGCCTGCAGTGGTTCACATCACTGTGGATCTCGTGGCAAAGAGAAAGCCCCATTCTGTTAGAGATCAACACAAACCTTTGACTCTTCCTGCCACCTTTCCAGAGGGGCACAGCCAAAACCACTCGCGCCATGTGCACCCAGCCCAACGAGCTGTGCCAAATGCCAACCCAGTGGCAAAGGCAGTGATGCTGCTGAGCAGCTACAAGGAGCCCATTGTCCCCTTGGCCACTTCCCCTTCAGCAACTGAGCCTGCTCTTACCCGTCTGGGAGGCGCTGGGGGGTGAGCTGGGGCAGGACAGCTTTGCAGCAGGTGGTGCCACCTGTGCTGCCTAATCCCCCCCAAGCTCGCAGCCACCACCCCGCTGCAGCGGGGAGCCGTGAGTCAGAGCTGCAGCCCTGCCTCCAAGCAGAGCGTTTGCACACTGGAGCTGTGCCTCTCAGGCTGCTGCTGAGTGTCAGGGCGAGACAGATGACTGCCCTGTTAGTCCTTCTCTCCTTAGGAAGTGCAGTTGGGATGCTGCTGGCAGGCAAGGAGCCGACGTTTGGGAACACGGAGCTGTGCACGCTCCCCACTGAGTCACCCATAGCAGGCACTCCGTGCCAGCTTCCACAGACACTGGGCTTGGAAGGAGGCTTCCTTGGAGGAAGTCCATGCTGCAAAATATGGAACAAACAGGCATAACAGACACAAATCCTTTGAAGAGGAAGCACTTTTTAGCAGTGTTATCTGTGTGTGTGTCCAGTTCAAACTAATTCTCCAACAGCTTCCTGCATTGCAACCTGACTACTGAAAGATATGGACAAGGGCCCAGTTGCCAAAGGCTGGGGCAACACTACAGTTCTTTGGTGAATTAGGAATCACTGGGAAAGGTGTTTTTATTTAGCAGCTGGTAAGAACTGTTGAGAGTCTGGACATAGGTATCTCCCACAAATGGCTCTGAAATGGCACTATCGTCTCCTGCATTGATTCCTCAGGGCCAGAAAAAGAAAAGGTGCAGTTTTAGATAACTGGCCATGGAGACATTTCAAAGGGCAGAGTAAAGGAGTGCCTCTGGAGGAACTGGACATAGGAGTCCCCATGCTGGATATAAGCATTTGTCCCTCTCAGTGAACAGTATCCAGCTCAGGGAGGTCTGTGTGCCACTTCTGAAGGCTCAACAGAAGATAAGTGAGAGAAGCAAGTTATTCTCACTACTTCACTGGGCAGGAGTCTTCACTTCCACTGGGAAAATTTAGATAAGCTTGAAAACTCCTACTCTCATCCAGGAGAAAACAGAAGACTTGAGACGTGTGAGAAAGAGCTTTTCCATCCAGCCAAGTTTTTTCAAGTTTCCACAAATTTCCCTCATTCATGCTGAGTTGAAACTGAGACCTTTTGAAATGTTATGTGTCAAAAAAGAAAGGAAGACCCCAAATTAATCGGCAGGTCTAAAATTAGGGCTGTCAGCTGGGTCATAGGAGGCCCAGTTCAGCTCCCCATACTCCCAGCCTGCTGGGGAGTTGAGGTTCCCCAGAAGTTCTTGGCTGGCAACCTTGGGAGGAGCTTTCATTTTCAAGCAATGAGTGCATCTTCAGAGATGGCTTCTGGGTTCCCAGTGCCCCTGCAAACTGCCAGAAAGTTTGGGTTTCAGAGCAGCTGGTTCTGCCAATGGAGCTGCAAGGAGAAGGTAGCATTTGCGCCTCATTATCTCTAGGAAATTTGCTTATAAAGGAAGTCAGCTCTAAGACCTGGATCCACCTCTGATTCCTGGATTAGAAAAGGGCATTATCAAAAAGAAAAGTTGATAAAATGTTCTGACTGCTTGGAAACAATGTCTGTCTTTAAGACACAGGAGGTTTGAAAGGACTGTCTTTATCTGTGTTTGAAAGACACACTGGTCTTCCAGTTCATGGCATAAAATATTTGTGGGTCGAGCACAGGGGAATTAGTAGAGTCTAAACATGACAGTGAGAAAATAACAGAAAAAAAAGTATGCAGCTCATTTGTTTAATGGGATTTCAGAAAGCAAAATGAACATGAAAATCAGATGTGTGCATTTTACCCTGTCCTGGGACATGCACCTGCAAGAAGCATTCACAGGAATGCAGATGTCATGGGTGGGGGTTGGTACATTGTTTCCCAGTGGTCTGGAACATCTTCCCATTCCAGGCCACTGCCTACGCCTTTTAATTTCATCATAAATGAAAGCACAGACATTCTCCAGGGCCACGTAGGCTCCAAAGGAGGATAGAGGAAATCCTTTGATATTCAAATTATGCAAGAATAAATCAAATAGATTTTGCTAAATTAATGATGACTTACAAATAGAAATAATGAGTTAGCTTTTCTGGAGGCTTGTGATAGTAGTAAAACAGTATCACAAAAGAATAAATTTTAAAAAGGGCCCTCTTGCTCCTTCAAAACATTACCCCCATCAGTGGGTTTGTGGGACATTCATCCCATTTGAGTCTGCCTCTTTTCCATGGCCACCAGTGAGTCTGGGCTCATTTAGTCCTAATCCATCCCAGCCGCACACGTGGCTGACAGGTCTTTTAGATTCCAACGTCTGGCTTTCAACGTTGCTGCATGACTTTCCCATTAAGGAGTGGGGATAAGTCCAGCTCATCTGCTGGGAGGGCCTGGCCTTTGGTGGCCACTCCTTGGCAGAGCAGGACAAGCCGTGTCTTGCCTTCTTTGGAAACCCCAGCCATCCTCAGGCGCAATGGGGTGAAATAAGGACACTTTGCTTTATCTTTAAATTTCCTTGTTTTCTTGGGCAGCGGCCAGGCCCTTTGTTTTTTGAATATAGTTGTTTGTGGTTTAATTTCCTTTGGATTTTGTTTTTTTGGGTTTGGGTTGGTTTTCTTTTTTTAAGTATTATTACATGAACAAAAACTCAGCTGCTCCCTGGAATTGCATAAGAAGAGGGACAAGATGCAGCGCAAAATGTGGATCAAACTAAAAAATGGTTTTCCCATCAGATCTTACAAGGCTGGACAGTAGATCTCACACACTAACTGGGAAGTTACTGTGTGCCACCACTACAGCCTGTCCTTAATGGCATTGCTGGTTTAAGCTGTACAAGCAAAAGCCAGAGGAAACAGGCTGCTCTTTGTTTTCCCGTGTTCTGCCAGGCTGCGTTGAGGGCCCAGAACAGGGCATCACCCTGAGGACTGCCTGAGCTGCAGCCTCAGGTGTGTCCAGGTGAGTCCATGCTTGCTTCTGATCCTCTGTGAGGTCATTGAGGGTGAGATGTTTCCTTGGAAAAGACACCTGAACAGATAATCGGAAATAAATCATGGGAATATCTGAGCAGGAACCCAGGCTGGCTGCAGCTGCTTCAGTCTTCTCAATGTCTGTCCGTATCTGTAGGGAGGGGTCAGAGGATGGACCAGGTTCTTTTTAGAGGTGCCAAGAAGTAGGACAAGAGGAATGGGTAGAAACTGATGTACAGAAGGTTCCACCTGAAGGAGGAGCTTCTTCCCTGTGCGGTGACTGAGCCCTGAACAGATTGTCCAGAGAGAGTGTGCAATTTGCCTCACTGGAGATATTCCAGACCTGTCTGCAGGCAATCCTGTGCTGTGTGCTCTGACCCTGCTAGAACAGGGAAGTGGGACCAGATGAACTGCTGTGATGCCTTCCAGCCTGACCCATCCTGAGATTCTGTGAAGCCTCGATCACCTTGTTCCACCCTTGCATCACCTTCTGCACTGTGCCAGCACAACTGCTCCTGGGGCCATGCAATGGAGCAGGTCAGGGAATAGATCCTGCTGAATAATAACCATTTTTGTTTTCTGAACTATCTTTAACTTGCATCAGTTTCCTCTATCCGTTTCCTGTGGAGCCACACAGCTACGTGGGCCCACTGTGTGACAAGCAGAAAAAAGTGCCCACAAATGCAGGAGCAGGGAAAAAGAGCTGCTGATGTTGGTTCATGAAGTCTTCATGCTGAATGTTCACCTCAGTCTTGGAAAGGATCTGATTTTAAATGGTATCCAGTGGCACACCTCATTAGCAGGCAAAGTCATTGTAGTTTACTCAAGACAATCATCATAAAACAGTCATTTGCATCCGCACATGTATCAAAAACACACATCATTGACCTAACTGTACAAGTGAGTTGTGTCCTGTTGAGGACAGATAGTTGTGGAAAAGATTCAAGTGTGGAGTGCAAAAGTCAACTCTGATCATCTCAAGAGAAATTAAACAGAAGGACAAAAAGAAAACCTCTGACAAACAAACTTCATTATAGCATTCCTCTCAGTCGGTTTTACAAACTAATGGTCCTGCACCACAGGCTTAGAGAAGGCAAAAACTCCCAGGGATCTCAAAGAGAAGTGTTGCAGAAGTTCAGTTTACAAGAACCATGCCAGAACAATATGAAAATCACTTTTCCCACCACTGAAATGCAGCCACCTCCAGCATGGGATCTGCCAGATTTTTAACAGCTCACAACTTGGGCCAGAGAAGACGTTTCCTTTCCGCAGCTGAGATTACTGTGCAAATAAGACATTATTATACAAAGTAGGAACACTGTGCCCTCTCCATCTGTGCAGATGTGAAACAGAGAGGGAGCCCAAGTCCTTCAGTTCTGGGAATGGAAGCTGCTCCAGTGACACGGGGTTGCCCCTCCTGTACACAGGCAAATCACCTGGCTTTTGGGCTTGAAAAGGTTTGCAGGTTTGTTGTCCCTACTGAACCAAGCCTTTGTGCAACCCCTTTCCCACAGGCCTGCTCCTTCTAGGAAGGAAGCCAAGTTGCGTTTGGAGGTGTTAAGATCTAAATCCTGGGGGGAAACTTGAGAGTAGAGAAGGAGGCCAGACTTTGTGGATGGACAGCATCCAGACAAAAAAAAAAAAAAAAAAAAAAAAGAAGCCAGGTATAGCTAAGAAAGGAAAAGCCTGGGTTAGGCAATCCTCTCTGTCCTCTGGATGTCTGTGCCTCTGTTAAACACAGCTGCATTGCTGCACCCGGGGCAGCAAATGGCTTTTGCTTTTGTTTCCCATTGGTATCAAAACGTTGCTGAGCTGGAGATGGACCTGTATCCCTGAGGGTCCCATGGTTCTCCAGGAGACATATTCCCATTGCTACCTCCCTGCTGACAGCCCTCCAAAGCCAGGCTGCCTACACCTGAGAGGTCAGTGTGGCTGCCTGGCAGTGACACAGCAACCCCCCCCTCTCATCCAGGGCAGATCTCTGCTCCTTCAGCCTTTGCCATCCCCCCTCTCAAAGGCAGGAGCATGGAATTTCCACTTGCAGTGAAAAAACACCAAGTCCCCGTGTTAAGATTTCACCAGCAAATAATGCTCACACTCCTTTTCTTTCTTTTTTTGTCCTGCTGCTCCTCTCCTCTTCCTGCTCAACTATCTAAAAGGACCTTCTGCTCTTTTTCCTGGGAAGCAGTGAAGAAATCAAACGCCTGTGAGTTTCAGCAGGCAGCATATCATGAATCATTTTTCCCAGGAGATAAAAGCTCCACCAGACTTATGCAGCAACCAGGCATTTTCTCAATGCACCCATGTGTCTGCCTACATGTGCTGATGTGCATTTCCTGATAACTGCCTGCAAATAGGCAGATGCCCTTTGGGAGCATAACCCTCCGTGCCTTTATCCTATTGGGTTAGTACAGAAGCCAGATGAATCCGTGTCTTCCTCACTGGAGCAATTTGAAATTGAACCCAAGAGATACTGAAAGTGCCTTCTGGTGGAAAAACACAGGCTTTTGAAGCCTCCCAGCCTGGAAAATCCCCTGGCCACTGGGAGAGCTGCTAAGAGCACTGCAAAGTCATCATCCCCTTGCAGGAAATATGTTATTTTCTTTCCGGGGAGGGGAAAGGGGAAGTGTGTGCTGTGGTCAGGATTAACCCTGCCTGTGCTGCCCAGGCTCGACTGGGCTTGGCAAGGCCCTGGGTTGTGCCTGGTGTGGTGCCTCCCAGAGCTGCTTGAGGTGCCCTCCCCTCCTGCTCCCCAAAACCCTCTCTCCCCATGGCGGTGTGGCATCAGGATGGGTGTCTGAAATGCCCTGTTTTCAGGGAATGGGCTGGCATATTCCCAAGCCATGCTGCATCTCCATCCCAGCACAGGCAGGGCAGGGCTGCTCGCCTGTTTCTGGTGATTTTAACCAAACCTGCCAAGTTTATCAGCAGCATTGCCCTGGAATAGAGGCAGAGCCTGTCCTGTGTCCCTGCCTTGCAGTTTGGAAGAGGAAAAGTGCGTTCAGAAAAGCCCAGACCAAGAGGGACAGAGGCTGCCTGCAGTCAGGGTCTGTTCTTAGGGTCTCTCGATGTAAACACAAAGCAAGGGTTGCACTGGGGCAGAAGGCACAGGGCAGTACAGAACATTTGGCTTTGCAGTGCTCTCAGTACAGATGAATTCTCCTCTGTGCTCCGTGGCATCTTCTTCTGCAGTTGGACTCACTGATGAGGTAAAAGCTGGAACTGAGCCTCTTCTCCCAGTGTTTGCTTCCCCATGCCTCCCAGGCTTCTTTGTTTTAAACCAAAGTTCCAAAGAGTCAAAGTTAATATTTGCCCAGCCTTTCCACCACATGAAGTACCTTTATAAAGCATCCATATAAGTATGGTAATTAAAAGGTGACACGCTCTTGCCTTGTTTGAACACCATATAACTTCTCACTAGGAAGGTGGAAAAAGAAAGGTGACGGGGATATTTCTTCATTTCCTAGGGATTTCTCCAGCTGTCCTGACATTTTTAATCTACTTTTTTTTTTTTCCCCCAAGCTATAGATCTCTTTCATCCCTTCAGATTCTATCTCTCTTTTTTTCTTCTTCAGTGACCCATAAACGTATCAGTAAACACTGGGTCAATTGCAAAGCTATCAGGAAAGGTGAAAATTAGATGAGTGACTTGTTAATCATCTTCCCGGGCTTTAGCTGTACCCTGTGGAAAACTGTTGCTTCTGCTCAGAAAGCTGGCAAGCAGAGACCCAATTTCAGGTTTTCAGAGATGTCCAATTTCCTTTGGGAGTAAACAGGCAGTAAGAAACCTGGAGAGAGGAGTCCTTGCTTGAGTTTAATTGTTAAGGAAAGCATACTCCATCCCTGGCCTTCAGGAGGCTGTTTGGTTTTGTCTCATCCCCGCAGTACTGACTAAGCCATGTTTTGTGGGCAGCCTCCCCACACTGGGTTTGTTTTCTTTTGGCAGTCCCGATCCTGTTGGCTGACTAGGGAGCCTGGGCCCCTTTATTTGTACTAAAATGGCAGAGGGGGAAGGGAGGGGAGGGAATTTTCATCAATGGTAAATCATGATAAACCCTCCCTGCTACTGCCTGCTATTCTTGCCCGATGCACATTGTCCAGCAAACCTTTACAGGATGGGGGGGCTGAACCCCAAGGAGCCACCAGGCTCCACAAAGACCCAGCTTTGCAAAGCCAGCATCCCTGAGCCCTGCCTGCTCCCACAGGTGGCCAGATCCAATTTTAGCTGAATCCAGGAGAAGGCCAGGCAGCTCAGAGGAGCTGGCAAAGCTGCAAGCGCAAAACAGCCTCAAACATTTTTGCTGCAGGACTCGGCTGTTTTGGTCTTAACTTTGAGTCCATTCAGCAGAGCTCCGTGCCCGGCAGAATCAGGCCTATCTTTTCAAAAGCAGTGTGGTTTGCCAGCATTTCATGGTCAGTGTATACAGAGGGAAAAAAGGGAAATCCTGCAGTGGGGTGAAATGCAAAGACAGGCTATTACCAAAATATGTAGTAATGTGGGGTTTTCGTGGGGGGTGGGTGTGTGTTGATTTCTGTTTTGAACTTTGAAGAAATAAACTGAGCGAGTTGTTTACCACATGAAACAAAGCCAGACCGGGATATTTTCAGGCCACTAAACTTGGATTTCAGACAGCCAGCTTGGATTGACATACTGGATGAGCTACAGCCGATTGGCATGGAGAAGGGAGCAAAATATGCATCTGTCCTGGTGCCAACTTAGGCTAGGCTGCCGTTTTGTTTGGTGTCTAGAGAGCTGGTTTTCGTAATTAAACCAGCCTTCAAACCCTTTTTAAATAAAGCTGAAGAAAAGAGGAACTGAAAGGGATTCCTCTCGAGCGTATGCACACTGCTCTAGCAACTCCTGCAGCGGTTTCTGTGCAGTCCCTGAAAATGTTTCTTTTTTTCCTTTCTTTTTTTTTCTTTTTCTTTAATACTTCCCTAGAATTACACACACACACGCACACACATAGCATGCACGGCATGGCAGGACAGGAACAGAGAGGAGCTGTCACCCTGGCCTGACCCAGGGGAACGCATCCATCCACTCTACCTGAGGGAATTTCATCCCCCAAACCACAGGGCCTGCCCTGATTGTTTAGCAGCAGCAGATCCCTGTACCTGTGCACAAAACCATTGCAGCCAGGCCAGCTGAATGGAGTACAAGACACTCTGTTCTGTACCAGGAAAGGGCTGGGGGGGGAAGGAGTGGCTTGTTTGGGTTTTTTCCCTTTGTTTTCTGTTCCTCCCCACACCCTGCCGAGTCACTTTGATTATACTCGCCTGGTGGACTATGAATCGAATCCTAAACATTATTCCTGTTACAGAGGACACAGCTCCGGGGTGGGGGAGGATTGAGTCACATTCAGAATTTGGTCAGGCAAATAAAAATGTCATTTTAAATCCTGAACAACAGTGGGAAAACTGTAGCCAGTTGCTAAAGCCTCAGTGGAAAGGCCAGGCAAGTAACTCGTGCCTGGGCCCATCGAGGTGGGTGGGAGGTTGGGCACCCCCAGCAGTCACCCCAAGGTGTCCCAGACCCCTCTCCCAGCCTGTAAGATGTGGCAAAGGGCCAGGAGTTTTTGCCTCTTTAAAAAGTGTGCAAATCTTGTGTAATTGCACACTTTGTCATGCCGTGTTGTTGGTTTAAGTCACAGATGCTTGAGATTCAGGCTTTTATTTGCCCTTGTTGCTGAGCTGGTTTAAAATAAAAAGGCAATTATGAATGGAACACTGGAGTGGGGTTTCCGTATCTTTATCCATTTTCTTCCTTTTTAATAAAAACTTGAAACTAATTTTTTTAACTCCTTAAAAAGGGGTTTGGTTAAATTATATACACTTTTAGTAGAAGATTTAAAAAAAAAAAAAAGACTGGAAATTTAGTGTTAATTTTGCTCTAAAAAGGAAAGAGGAAAATTCTGACTACCTTTTATATCACTAAAAAGAAATCATTAAGCAGTGTAAGTCAGTCAAAACTATTTACAGAAACATTTTTCAACTCTTCTATTATTTTATTTTAGGATCGCATTTCCAGAGCTGGGTGATTTACCATTTCAAATGACTAGCATGTATGAAAACAAGTTGTGCAGTAAAACAAAAATCTCATTAGTTCCCTTGCAAAGGCATTCTTTGCAAAGATGTAGGAAATGTTTTCATGAAAATCACCAGCTGAATTTCTCCTCCCAGGATTTTGGTCAGGAGGAATGCAGGTGGAATCTCTGAGGATGAAGCACAGCTAAAATCAGTTTTGAGTGTCAGCATTCACAGCAATCTCCAGAACTCCATGCTCAGCTCCAAGAGTTGAAATTTGCTTCATGCCATTTCCAAAACTCCCTGCCAAGCCCAACAGCAGTGGCCACTGGGAACTGGCTTTCACAAAAAACAATCTGAACTGTCCAGCAAACCACCTTACTCTGGGAGGGGCAGACACTGAGGAGGGCTTGCCCCTTGCTTTCAGAAATTTTGCACCTCAGCTTTCTCAGTGCAGTGTGATTTTCCTCCTGGCTTGTTTCCACTGCAGGAGCTTTTTTCACTCCCCACTCACACCAATCTCCTGCCAAAATCCCATTCCTTCCTCAGCAGCGTGGACTTCCTCTGCTGCAGCAAAATGGCAGGACCCAGTGGCAGATGACAGGAACATTTGTGTTGAGGAGGAGGATGGGGCAGCTATGGCTGAGGAGATTTGCAAAGCTCGTAACTCGCCAAATTGCTGGCAACACTTCAAGTTAGCATTGCCTGTGGTCAGAGCTGAGCTTTACTGAAATCTCCAGAAGAGGGGAGAGCTGCAGCCTCACCAAGGACGTCATTTCTGTGGGACCACGACCTTTAAGTGACAGGGTTTGAATGTTGGCACTGCCAGTATTTTGTCTGGGACATATTTCGGGTGGGTTGTGCCGGGTGGTGGCTCAGGAGCTCAGAGTGCACACAGCAGTTGTGGGGACAGATACCATCTAGCACCAGCTTCCAGCACTGGAGGGACAAGGACCAGGACTAAGGTCTGTGGGGAACACACAGGAGGGCATGGGGCACTCTGCAGTGACAAGGAGCTTCCTTCAGAGTTAGCCCAGGTGTTACAGTCCCTCCAGCAGCTCTGCAAAGTCACGGGCAAGCACCAGCCCCCATCTGGTGTCTCATGAGGGCTGTGCATTGCCAGGACAGCATTTGTTTCCTGCTTCTGGGCACTGAGGTGCTCTCCTGACATTGTGGGATGGTTGGAGGGGAGTGGGTGGTGGAAAGAGAAGGAAGGCAGGTAGTGAGAAGATAGTGGGATGTCCCTAGACATCCCTTCCATCTGGGGGAATTATCAGCATTTAAGTGACCGCTTTGGTCACCTTAGAGAAGTGATATACTCTGCTAGTCTGTAAGAAGGGTGAATAGGGACTGTAAAATTACTCAGATCAGATGGCAAGGCTGTGTGTGAAGATGGAAACAGCCTTACAGCATCATCTGAGTCAAAGCCTAAGCTGACATTGAGGAAGATTTGCCAAAATCCTTGCGCTTGTGCTCCCAGAGACACCGTGTTTCTCCCTGCTCAGCACAGAGCCCTCCCCAGCACAGCTTGACCTCATGACTGTCTGGGAGCTCTGAAAGATTTGCAGCTGACCTTCCAAACGCAGGTTTCCTTTAGAGCCAGAAGACCCTTTCATGCTTTTGGCTGCTTTTCTCTGAGTCCCCATTCAGTGTGGAAGCCCAGCTCCCAGCCCAGCCCACATGATGGCTGAGAGCAAACCACAGACCCTGGGCTGGCTGCATTTGTCCCTTGCTGCTGGGGGACCAGAGCTGCACTGAGCCCCTGCAGCTGTCCCCTGGCCACTGCCAATCAATCAGCCCCTTGTCACAGCCTGGGGAGTGGGCAGGAGGTGGGAACAGAGAGAAGAAAAGAGAAAGACAGGGGAAAAAAAACCATATCCAGTCACTGGTGCCAGGGAAAAGCTGGCTTCCTTCTGTCTCTGCCCAAAAATCTGTGAAAATAAACTCCTGTGATGTTCTCCAGGTGAGCACTGCAAAAATCAGTGGACTTCTCTACATCTAAGCATTAGATGCTAGGGTTTTTTTCACAAGAAATATATCTGTGCACACTTTTTAGATGAATGGCAGGGTGTGCAAATAGAAGCTTCTGTGTGCACAATAACTGCCTGCACTGATCACACTGTGCTCACAGAAAGACCAGTTTATGCATAAAATAGCCCAGAGATAACACATTTCACATAGTAAGGACCACTTACAATCCCTCAGCAGTCCTCTGCCTGGCACACTTGAAAATACCAGGCATCTCACAATCAACAACACCTCTTGGCACTGAAAAGTCCTGAACCCAAGCAAAACTCCTTTTTTGATGATCAGTTGGACAACTATAAACTTGTGGGAACTGCTCTGATGTCTTGCCAGGAACAGATAGTTTTTCTTTACTTGCTGGTCTCTTTGATATTGTATTGGGATATCAAGAACTTTTTTCCTCTGGAGGGCTTTGAGAAAAACAGGTCTTGGTTTTGGACTCTCACAATGCGTCCTGCAGGGATTAAAATAAAAGTTGTTTATAATCTATTGCTTCCTGCATTGAAGGGGCTCACAGAGACTGCCAGAAAATGCTGTGCTTTGTTGCTATTGCCACTGTGAGGTTTTTACATAGTCACTTCACCTAAGGCCAGGCTGCAGAATCAATGGCCATGGTTATTGGCAAATTATTGACAGTTATCTCAGGAGTAACTCCTTCCTGTATACAGGCCTAGTTCACCCTAGCAATATTGGTTCTTGACCAAAAAAAATATTTTGCTGCCCTGATTGTCATGGGTTTCTTATTTTTCCTATACACACAACCCCCAAGAACTGGAACTACTCAATTGCAGAAATCTGCTGTAAATCAGCTGATGGTACCAGACAGCAGACTTGTTTGCAGGCTCAATGGTCCATTATCTGAAAGGATAACTAGAGTAATCCAAACCCAGTAGAATCAGCAATATGAAATCAACTTTTCTACCACCAAAAACAAAGAAGCAATTCACAACAGATCAGTATGGATGTGCCAGAGGCTTTTAACTTAAACAAATAATAGCAGCTGTAAAGTATATTTTTTATTATTATTAAAAATGCCCCATTTTTTCCAAAACATCAGTATGTCCACCATAATCTTTCCTTTTCCTGTGAATGAGTAGTCCTGGTATCAATTTTGGATGATGTGAACCATAACCTTAAAATCCTTAAATGACTGCTCACATCTGTATGACTTCCCCTCACTTGAAAGGGCCAGAAATGCAAATTAATTAATCCACAGGATGAGCTTGATGCAGAAAAATGTTGTTTACTTCAGTATGTTTTGAACAGTTCATGGTTACCCCCTGCTTTGAAAAAAAAAAAATAAATAAAAATGCAAAAAGCCATATGACACCAGAGAAAAAAATTTCAAGACCTTTTAGCAACTACTGGAATTAACCTGATGAACCCAAGCCTTGCCACAGGCAAGGTAAACAAATTGACCCTATGACTCCCACATAGCTTTATGTTGCATGGAAGTGGAGGATCACTGGCGTCAGGAGCTTCAACAAGAAAACGGAGGCTCTGTTTGCTCGCACAACAGTTCTCTTCAAAAGGGAAAGAAGAAATAAAATGGCATTAAGTAATCAGTACAGTGAGGGCATTTCCATTTCAATCTACAAATCTGCCTGAGTTGTTTTGACTTTGTCTTTGCAGCAGAGCTTTTCTGGGCCTGGCATTCTTGAGTTTCAGCCTCCAAAGTCTGGAGCAGGGTTAACGCGGTTGTGCCAAACTTTTTGGGCTGCATTAGGTGGTGAGCTCTTCTGTGAAGCCACATCCCACAGACTTGAGCATTGTACTTGAGGTATTTGCCAAATTATTGTGGGATGCTTGCCTTTGTCCCTAGATCTGTCTGCAAAAGCAACTGAGAAGTCTCTGGTTTGTCATGTCCTCCCTTCCAGCTGTTCCAGCTGTTTGCCTTCGTGCATCTCTCTGGATGTGAGCACTGGGTAGGTGAAGATTTGGCTGGAGGACACTTCAGCCCTGCCTTGTAACCTTGAGGAAACAGTGCTCAGCAGCTCACCCAGGCTGAGTGAGCAGAGGCACTAGGCCTGGGTTTCACCAGCTGTGGACACCCTGGTGCTGGCTCGCTCTGGACCACAACAGCACGCCCAGAACTGGACTGTAGAACTGTATCAGGCTGCACCTTTGTGTTCATCAGCTGTGACTCCAGAAGTTTGGGAAGCCCCAGGACTTCAGTGGGGTAACACATCAGTTCAGAAGGGGCTGCCATTACCCTCAGGAGTTTGGTTATCCCAGAACAGCCACGGTTGGTGGTTGTCTGGTGCTGGCAAACTGCCCCCTCTTGTGTAGTGAGGATGACCTGTTAGGCAGCTATTGCTATGGTTTATTGGCAGGGAGTGTGGCTGAATCAACAGCAGGAATAGGAAGAATGGCGTTCCTGAAGAGTCGTGGAGCAGCTGACAGCACTGGTGTGTTCAACATTTGTCTTCCACCAGCTCACAAAGTATGTCTGAAAGAGATACGACAATACTGGGTCATTATTGCAGGCATAACCCGAGCCCCAGTAGAGAGACACATTCATAATGCAAGGTTCTCTGGTAAAGAGGGGGATTTCAGAGTGTTCTGGCACCTATTCACTCCTGCAAGAGGAGATTTCTCTCTCCTCTGTGCTGACTGCATCTGTTGCTGGTATATAGCTGTCCTGATTCCTGAAGCCACACTTTGAAGGAGAAGTCAGGTTTAACTGCACCCTGAAGAGAGGTGGGAATTGTACCCCTGTAAATGAATACGTGCAAACCATACAAACTGCAACATGGCTATGGGCTATTCAGCCAGCTGAAAAGGCCACACTCCTCTCTGCTGCCTCATCTGGGACCCACCCTGCCTTTTGTGTACAGAAGGTTTCACCACTATGTGCTATTTTGCCTTGCACATTCTTGTTTTTCTCCTGCTTGTGTTTTTGTTGCACTCCTTGCGTTGGTTTTCCAATATTAATGCCCCTTAGTCACACTGGAGTTAGCCAGGTTTCTGCTCTGTACTTTTTTCCTCTCCCCCAAGGGTTTGTGGAGAGCAGAGCAGGGAGAAGTAGAGCCTTCATAAATCAGGAGGCTGAATGAGCTTTCACAAGGTAAAAGCATTGTGTAAAATAGATATTTTAGGCCATGATATGTAGGGGGTTGTTTCATAGGCTGGAATTACCTTCAGGAAAGAATCTTCCCACTGTATATAAAGCCCATCTAACCGCTGAGAAAAGAGGGTTTTTTGAAAAATGCATTTCATCATATAATATTTACATTTCCTTTACATTGTTATGGACTTACTGACTTTTTAGCAGGCAAGACTTTTGAATAGTTCTGTTTTTCTTCTTTTTTTTGAAAGCTGAAGAGATCCTGTCAGATTTGGAAGGACCAGGAGCTGACCTATTGTCTCTATTTGCCAAGTCAGTATTAATTCCTTGTGCAGGATATTTTCATAAACGAATGCCTCAGTAAAGTTGGCTTGAAAGAAAAAGGAAAAAAATAAAATGAAAATAGAAGTGGCTGTAGCCCAGCACCTGGCAGTACAAACACGTGCAGCTCAGCAGAGGGTGAGCAGCCCCTTAGGGAAAAACCTCTGGGCACTCCAAGGCGATGAGTAACCCCTGCCACAGCCATGCCCTGGCAGCCACAAGCCATGAGTCAGCCCCCCTCTGCCAAATTATAAGGGGGAGGTTGGTTTAAGTGTCCTTGGGCTTTAAAAAATAATAACACGTGTGGGGTTTTCTTTTTTTGCTTTCTTTTCTGATGTTTGGACCCTTGACTCTGCATTCTGCTCATGGTTTCCCGTTTCTCTCAAAATTACTTTTTCTTTTTTTCAACTGAAAGCTGAGGTTCTCATCTAATCACTTCACTCCAGGAGCTGGGGCTTTTCAAACAATAAATATCACAAGCCTGGTAAGGAGCTCTGAGAGCTTGTGTTGGTGATTGCTGCAATAACAACCTTGGATGTTTATGAAGTGTAGAAAATAGTGAGAAAAACAAGCTTCAGTTTCAAGATATAAATCTTCCCCATTGCGAGAAATAGCTTCAGAGAGCTGTTTGTTTTAATTAATAGTTGCAGAATGGTGAATAATTGGGATAAAATAACTGGCCCAAACCTTCACCTAAATCCTTGAGGAAAAAAATAAAAAACAAAACCAGACATTAAAACCTTCTTTTAAGATATGGAACTTCCAGCTACCTTGTGGCAAACCACCTTCAAGTAAGAACTTATAGCTAGACTCCTGAACGCAGTTTTAATGAAGGGTCTTGATTTTTAAATCTGGCTATTCATTTAAGACCCTATATATGGATTTAGAAAATCTAACTTAAGGCTTCATTTTGAAAAAGTATATCTTGGCCTCTTTTGCAAATGTATTTTCATATTCATATATATATATATATATA
>WAAE01024376.1:165385-230784 GCA_013400495.1 Nicator chloris
TATATATATATAATTAAAGAGAAGTATGTTTCTCTGAAATTCCTGGCTTCAGGCCTTGACTTGGCAGTGAAAAGAATATGTGAAGAGGTTTATGAAAAATTAATTTTTGCCTTCCTCCTGCACCTTTCACCTGAGTATCTCAAAGTACTTTACACTGAGGAGAATTATGCCACTTTTAGCCCTGCTCAACCCTAGAGGAATCTGCACCATGGGGTGGTCTGGTGCCTTGTCCCAGGTTGCCACAGTGGGTTTTCTGACCTGACCTAAGCTAAGGAAGGCAGTCAGTCTCCTCCTCTGTCCCCCCCTCCCCATCACCTTCCTCCTTCTCCCACCCTTGCTGCTGAAATCTGGCATGGCAGCCCCATGGGCTGCTGATCTCCTGCTGCTCCCTCAGCACCTTCATTTCTCCACACATTTCTTGCAGCCATCTCCCTAGACATTTTGGAAAATGCAGCCCTGACCCCAAAGAGTTTACAGGATAAATAAACACAATTTTGTGCGTGGGTGAGAGAGACACAAAGAAAAGCGTTGTCTTGCCAACACCCCCTAATCGCTCTGCTTACGTGCTTTATGTCTTTTCCTCATTCTTTATCTTTTTTGTTTATTTAGAATAGACACTCTTCAGGCTGGGGATGCTGCCTCTTTCTCCTGCCTTTTCCACAGTGCGGCCCCAGAGCTGGTTGGAGCCCTGCACTGCTACCACAGTACAAACAATAATAAATAAAACCAGCACTGTGAAAAGATTATAATTAGAGCTGTGCAAAACTTAGCAGTTTTGGTCTGCATCAGTTCCTCCCTGCTGAGTCTACATCGTGTTTTGGATTTGTATGCAAAAAAACCCAAAGCAAAACTTCCAAAGTGCCAAGTGTGGCCGGGTCTAGGCTCGAAATCATGCACATAGGCAGGGTGTTTTAAGAGGTTCCTCCTTGAAATTCTAAATCTGCTCAATCCAGGTTTACTGAAAGGTTCCTGAGCCTTTGCAGACTTTGGAGGCCAGCAAAGATTTTGGTTTCATGACAAAAGCCTCTCTCAGCTCTCCCTAATGTACCAAGTGCCACAGCATGCTGCCCTGTGGCTAACAAGAGGATTTAATCTTCCACAGCTGCCCGAGCAGATCCATTCCTGAGCACCACATCTGGCTTCCAAACAGTGCTTCAGATTGCCACATTCACTGGCCATGCCCAAGTGATGTGGGTAAACAGAGCCATGTCCAAAATCCTGCTCTGACCCAGGGCACGGCACCGAAACCACGGTGAGCTGAGTAATCCCTGCGAGTCCCTGGGGAGGGCCCTGGGAAAGGCCGTGTGGGGCTGGGGAGGGCTCAGCATCCTGGCTGGCACCACGGATGTGCAGACCTTCACTATCACCCCCTGGTGCACACGGGTCCTGCTCCCCTCTGCCTCTCTGGCCAGGGCTGGGTGTGGAGGTGAAGCCCCAAAACAGCAGTGATGTCTCTGCAGATAAACAGCCCAAGAACACTGGGGCAGCTCTTTCCCCTCCTCTCTGATGTCATGGGGCTTCCCAACACCACGAAGTGTGCTTTTGGCATGTGCTAAGTGACAAGTCTCTGAACTAAAGCTGGCAGGAGCTCTTGCATCAAAAAGTCCCTTCCCAAGCAAAATTTGCAGGATCTGCTGCGCTACAAGGAACCATATTGATTTTGAAGAATTTTTCAGGAATAATTAAAAAAAACAAACATTTGAATGGAGGTTTTTCAGTGTGTTCAAAATTAAAGGGGAGGAGATCATGTATTTCACAGCGATTTTTGTCTTCTGCAGATCATTAACAAATAATAAAGGGGAAAAATTAGGTTGCATGGCAAAGAAACTATTTGCTTGTACCCAGGCTTAGCATAGTCTGGAGGCTTGGAGAATTTTTTCTTAATCTTTTTGCAGGACAGAAAATCCTCATCCTTGTTAACAGTAATTAAAATCTTAGCTCAAATTCCTAGAAAAAAAAAGCAGCTATGTGCCTTACCAAGGATATTTCAGCTGACTGTGGCAGAGCTAAGAGGAAGAAGGGTGAGGAACCCCATTTTTTTTGATGGGATGCACCATGCCACAGCTGGAGCACAGCATAAGACCCTCTTCTTGGGGCTATTGCTTTTTCCCTCTGCTCCTGTGTAACCTGCAAGCAGTAAAATGGCCACTTCAGCATGGAGGAGGAGGCATCCATGGCCCTGGGATCCAGACTGGGGGCAGCTCCAGGCAATAACCCAGGCGTTTTTAAATATGGCTTAGACATATAGATTATATTGATCCACTAGATCAAAGTCACAGTTCATGGTGATTAAAAGTAAATCAAAGGTTGGACACAATGATCTTGAAGGTCTTTGCCTACCTTAAAGATTTGTACATGGCTCTGCAGCTACTTACTTATTGTAAACAATTAAATCTGTGGCATTCTCAGTAGTCACAGGCGTTACCTGTTTTATTAATGAATTTTAGCTTACTCCTCTTTTATTATATGGATTTTAGCTTTCTGACCTGAAAAATATGTGCTTTCCCTCATGGCAGAAAGTTGCATAAAGGTCTCCATGGCTTTTCAGTTCTACTTCTAGAACCTCAACAAAGCCAGTAACCCAAAATCTTAATTAAACTGCAGCACTGGTTTAAATTGTTCTACTAAATGCTGGGACAGTGAAATCTCACCAGGCCATTCTCCTATTCCTACACCTCCATGTTCATGTTAATACACGTCCTTTTTTATTATTGCGGTGCTTTTCTCTGCAATGATATATGAAAAAAGAAGAAACATGGAGGAGAAAAATTATATATATAATACTATATATATATAGTATATAATTGTCTCCCCTGGCAGTATTCCCTGCAGGACAAGGCTAAAGAGCTGTAAAAGTGATAGCAAGCATAGCTGAATTTTTTTTTTCCCTTAATTAAGAGCACAGTGCCTTGCAACAGAAAACTGAGGCAGGTTTCTGCTGACTTAGCAAGTGCCTCATGAGGAAGAAATCTATCTGGCAATTATGGCTTTGCATCTCCTGCCCCCTCTCCTGTTGTTTGTGTAAGACACCGGTGCTTCTGCCACGGGCTTCTTCACACAGCTGTCCTGTCACTGCCAGCTTTCACAGGTAATCCATCCAGCTCAGCAGAGTTCAAATAAGACACCTCCCTTTCTTTGCTTTAATTAACGCTTTATTTCAGTCTCCCCTGGGGATGTAGCCATGCTGATTTTTCAAAATTTTCGCTTATTTTTCAAGCACAAAAGAAATGGAAAATGGCCACTGCTGAGATTCTGGATTTGAGAAACCTGCTTTGCTCAGTCTTCTGTTCTCAGTCAGTGTTTTAAATGGCCATGGACATCTCTTTAGCTACAGAACATATTATGCAATAAATTCTCTAGCTAGGGAAGGAGAAAAAGACAAATCCAGCCAAATTCATTGTCCCTGCACCCTCTTCTGCTGTCTGGCACACACAGTACTGCAGCAATAGCCCATTTATGCACTGGTTTGTGCTGTCCCACCCCACACATTGCTCAGGCACTTCCAGGTGCTGAGCAATCCCAGATCAAGTCATGAACTGTTCCTTGCTGTGTTGTTGTTTTTCCTGCACCGTCAGTGCCTGTGGGTTTTGCTGATCTGGGATGAAATGATGTGGCTTGGTGTGACTGAACAGACAGACACCCTCAGCACCAGGTCACTGTGGCCCCAAATCTGGACGAGGCAGTCCAGAGTCCACCCGTTTGCCATGACTTTTTCAAGAACTCATTAAAAAATGCATGGCAGTGCTGTTAATCAGGCCTGGAATACACCTGCAAGCCAGTAAAATCCATCAAATGACAGATAAGCCAGACAGGCTAAAACCAAAGGGTTCAGCAAAGCACGTTTGAGTCAGTCAGAATCAAGAACTGCTACACCCTCAATCAGCACTGCCTGATAATATTTCACTTGCTTAGGGTTTCTGAGTTTTAATGAGGAAACAATGCTGTTTTGTAATCCTGGCTATTTAAATCCGTAACACCACCCTGTGCTTCTGCAGCTTCTCCCTCCAATCACCTCATGAGAGTTTGCAAAGTCCTGTGGCTCCTTCAGAGGCTGTGGGAGTTTCAGTGAGTGTGTTGTGTAAAGCGTCAGGGACTTGTCCCATGCTGAGCAGAGAAGGAAGGAGAGCAGAAGTTTTCATTTAACCTTCAACAGCTCATGGTGCAAAGGCCCAGCTCTCACTTCCCAAGACCCTCATGAGTCAGCTTCTCCCAAGCTTCCTGCACCACTTTCACTGAAACAGGGCACAGCAAAATGAGGGACCAGGACAGGCTCCCCAATGCCCAGGGCATGTTGTGAGCTTGGTTTTCCTGACAGCAGCACAGATCTGCACACAGATCAACCCTTAGTCTGGCTACAGGGTTTGGCTAAAATGGTGTAAGCTGAAAAGAGAGGCCCAGACAGTGGCCTCCCAGTGACACCCTCTGATCTCCAGGCAATCATCCTTTTGCTCCCTGATCACTTTTTTCCTCCTGGCATGAGCAGCATGCCAAATTCCAACCTTGTTCTGCCGTGTGCATGTCAATCCTCAAAGAGGCAACACTTGGAAAGGCAAAGTAAAAGTACCACCACCATCTCCTCTCATCTTGTCCTCTGCCAGCAGGGACTGATCTTCTTTTTCCAACACAACTTCCTTCCTTCCTAAAGCCAGCATTTCAGCCCCCATATTAGATTGCTCTTATCTTTTTGTTGGTCTGTGTCTTCTGTTTTGTCCCAAGACTGAAACTACCCAATTTCAAGTGATTTCATGTCAGAAAGAAAGGAAATGACAGATTATGTGATCCACGTGGTTAACAAATATTGATAAGGCTCATCCAGGAAGTTATTTGTGCTCAACGCACAAAGGCTGGCCTGGGGTGGAGATTGGATCTTGGGTTTCTGAGCTCCTGGTCAAGTCCTACAAGAACTGCCTGGAGCTTTTCTAGTACCTACATGTCTTGCTATCCAAACCTCCATCACCATAACGCCTGTGCTCCTCCCAATAACAACACTCCCTCTCTGCCTCTCACTTTGCCTTTCTCACCAACCTATAAGTAAAGATGGGCTGATAATTTCAAGCAGGGATTTTTATGTGTGTGTATGTGTGCGTGTGAATGGAGGGCAGTTGTGTATCAACACCTGTGATAAAGTATATGAAAGTTACCTTGGCACTCACAGTCCATCAGGTATGTCAGGTCAGCAGGGCTGGATTAAGGGAATTCTCCCACTGGGTTCAGTATCAGCAAGTTACTCTTGCAACTAAGCTGAAAAGAAACAGCCCAAAGTCACCTGCCCCTTGCAGGAACTGGTGAACCCTATCTGGCCATGAGGTTGGTGTGGTTAGATGTCGTTCTCACGGAAGGGATTTATTTGAGCTCAAAAAAGCCAAAGTGAAGGCAAAGCAGTCAGAGTGTAGAAGGTTGATACCATCTATTCAAAGGGTTAGGTGAGATGCAAACCCCAAGTTCATCACGCCCATCTAAAATGCTGAGTTATCGCACCCATCTAGTGAAAGGCTTAAGGTCACTCCTTTCTCAGTGCTCCTTTGGCACCACTTGAATACTCAGTGCTGCTTTTTCTTTTTATTGTTCTTCTCTGTCCAGTATTGTTTTGAGATTTAAAAATTAAATTAATCAGGGTCTTGCAGCATAAGTTACAAGGTGGTTCTATTGTGAAATTGCAGGGTGACTCACAGATCCACCTTTGAGGCCAGCCCGGCTCTGTTATTTTTGCCTGTTGTTTGTCTCCACGCTGGCTTTGCAGCAGGACCTGCAGCCACACAATGCAACGAGCTGAGAAATGGCAGTGCGTCATCCCGGGTGTGGCTGAGGAGCGATGTCACAAAGAGAGATGGCAAGATTACAGGGAGGATCTGAGCAGGATCCGGAGGAGGGTGAGGAACAAAACGTCCCGCAACAAAAAAAAATATCCATGTATGTGTGTGGCTCAGGAGACAGAGAGTTCTGCAAAGTCTCATTCACCTACGGGGGGAACAAATTCCAAACGTCAGAAAGCACTGGCTGCAGACACAGACAGGTGCACGTGCAAAGAGCTAAAATGGAACAAGCTCTCACAAGAGTCCAGCTCAGCTGGCGGCCAAGGGCTGCTGCTGTGGAATGGCAGCTGGGGCAAGTTACCCTTGTGTCCACTCAAGGAGTGGCACCACTTGAATTTCTCGAGCCAGAAACAAGTACTTCTGGGAGCAGTAGAAATTATGCTGCCTGGTTTCCTGTGACTCTCTATTTTGTGGTTGATTATCTGAGGCTAATAAGGGGCAAGAGCCGAATAAAGCTTTTCCTGTGGTCAGGGCATCCTGTGTGGATTCTCCGGGGTCTAATAATACAGTTCACCTTCCTCTTCTGCCCTTCCTTCAAAGAGGCACTAATTTGGATGTCTGACTTCTACACAAGTGCCAAACTTTCCAAAATCTATACGGACTCTCTGGCAAAAGTGTCTGAAGTTGGCCAGCTTAATCCAAAGCTGCCATGGCAATATACACACAGACACATCATCAGCCAAACCTCATTTGTTTAGGAAGCAAGTATTCATTTAAAAAAAATAAATCACACCTTCCCCAAAGCAGTAACACATAATCTGTGTGCTGACCAGGCCTGCTGTAGAAAGCCAGGGCTCAACTTGTGATAGTCGCTTAGCAATTAAGCAAACGGCATCTTACACCAGAAACAGCAACCACAGACACAGGTCTGACTGGGGAGCTTCATCAGTGCAACTGTGGCATGGGAAATACAAAAATAAAATGCTCACCAAGAAGGTACCGGCAGGAAATACCCCAGGAGCACAGGGCAGAGGGATAGATTTTGTGGTTTCATTTAAACAGGAAAGGTAGATGGAAACCAAAATAAATGAAGCTATACTTAAAATAAAGATTACCATACCCTAGGCCGACAGAGGTTGTAACACCTGACCTAAGAATGGGTGGGGATGTTTGGGATAAAGGAAGGGAGGTCTGGAAAATTGTGGTGTTATCTAGATAAGTTTCATGGAATGAAAATAAACAGCCAGTATCTGCTAAGGGGTACATGGAATAAGTCAAAAAAGACAGTCTGGTGGTTCATGTATTTTTTTTGGTGTCCATGAAGAATTGGATCTGCCAGAACAGGCTGCCATGGAAGTGGAGCTTGTTTAGGTTCTACTCATGTACCTGCTTACCTGACCTTTGAGGTTACTGGCAAGAGCTCCTGGTCTGGAGCTGGTGTTGCTGTGTTGTTTGCATCTTCAGCAGAGCCCAGAAAGGGGAGCACAGCTCAGGCCTGGGCCAGGGAGTGCTGGCAGTTGGCTACAGGACACTGATGTCCCACTGTGAGGTGTTGCCCTGTGTCTGTGCCCCCTGGCAGTCAGTGCTGCTTTTTCTCTACAGCATTGTTGCAGAATTGAGGCCAATTCCAACTCCGTAACAACTCATCCCAAAACCAGCTAGTTAATGGCATCCTGTTCATCAAAGCTCTCCTGTTGTTTGAGACACAAACTGCTAGTTCTCTGCTAATATGAATGCCAAAGTTTTTTCAAGAAGGATGTCATGATAGATGACAATTATTACTCCTCAGAGACTTGAAAAATGGTGGTGTAGATATATCTCTGGGTACATGTGTGTATGAGTACTTAAGAGACTATAAAAGCTTATCTTAAAGGTATAATCCTGCAAATTGTTGACCATTCTGGCTCCACTCCAGCAAAGCACTTAAATATTTGGTGAATTCAGGAAGACTTTCCACATGCTTCGAGCACATCCATAAGAACTTCGTTGGAGCAGGCTCAGAGGCTGCTCTAGAGCCACACCTTGCACAAGAGAAATCTCCCCAAGCTAGGCCCAGTCTCTGTGCCTGGTGTGGCCACTGCCCTCCTCACAGCTACCAACAGGCTATGTCAACACTGACATTGTCTGGCCTTGCAGAAGGGAAAATAAATTCAGTGGATTCAGCATTCCACCCCAGTGCAATATCTCTGGCAGGACAAGCAAGGTGAGAGGGAGGCAGTTTTGTAGGCAGTGCTGTAGACAGAAGATGTCCCTTCCCAGAATCAGCAGTCTCTGGGCAGCAATAAATCCACATGCTAAAAAATAAAGCAATTGCTAAAATAAACAATTCAGGCTTCGAACTGTACAATAGGCAATTAGTTTGAATAATTGGGTGTAACTGTAGGGAGAGAGAAGCTACAAGACCAGATGTGCATATAAAGCTAAACACAGGCTTTACAGGATCTAATCAAATCAGTGCACCATCTGGAATGAGAAGAAACACCATGTGACAGACCTGCTCAATATGTGAAAATGGTACAAATTTCTGGATAACGAGCTTAAGCTAAATCAATATGTCACATGAGTCAGAAATGGAAGCATCCATAAAATGGATTGTACCAGTTCAACTAAATCACATCTGATTTTACTACATTAATACCATTTTCTCCTACAAGCTGACCTTAGGTGACCTATCACAAGTAGCAAGCTGGGAGTATCAGAAACACGTACCTCCAGGTAGAAACAGCTCATGGAAGCCTAAGGTTCATATGTGCTCTTCTATCCATATAAAATAAATCCTACCTATCAAACCCCTCAGTTCCAAGCAGTTGGTGTTAAAACCCTCAAGGCAGCTGAGTTTAAGTCAGAGCTGCAGAAGAATGGATCCTGATTCATTGAAACTACCTCGGGAGCAGGAGCTGCAGCAAGGGCTGGAAAGAGAGGAAATGGTAAAGCCAAGAGCACAGAGCAGGGCTGCTGCTAGAGAAGGGCTGTTCAGTGGGCTGAGCTCAGGACTCTGGTGGTTTGGAAACCCTGGGCTGGGATATAATGTTTGCATGGCCCCAGATGGGGTTGACTTTGCAGTGTCAGCTGGAAAATACCACACCACCAGGTAGAGTCCCTGGGGATGCCCTTGTGGAGCTCCTGGGTTCCGCTGGGTTCTGGTGGTTCTGGGTTGTCCATGCTTAGGTTTGCAGTTTGCTGTGGCATGAGGGCTGCATGGCAAGGAGGGGAGGTCTGGATATCTCATCTCCCAGGAGCAGCAGCTCTGAGAGCAGGGGATGGGGCTCAGCCACACAGTGCCTCTTCCACCCTCCATCCCTGCCAGGATGCTTTGGGCTGTCCTGTGGGCTCAAGCTCTCTGCACTGGAGTGAGACAAACAGGAAGCCAAAGTCAATCCAGCTCAACCAAAAGCAGAAGTTGATGTTGCTCCATTCTGGCAAACTGGGCTGCCCCCTCTTTTCCCTCCATTTCGTGCTGCATCCCTGGTGCCAGCAGCTGGGATGTGCTGCAGACAACTGCACCAGGGCAGGGAGGGAGAGAGCAGAGCCTCCAGGAGGTGACAGAGACTTTATGTAATCTATGGGGTTAAGCTTTTGGTGCAAAGCTTCACTGACTCAGCCACGTGTGAGTGAGTCTGTGGGTTTACAGATTTACTCCAGCGCTCCAGCAGACCGTCTTCCCCTTCTGCTGTTTCTCTAGAAATAGTTCAAGTCAGTGTGTTGTGCACATAATTGGTGCTGGCTTTCCCAGCCCCCAGAAATCATATTAAAAAGATGAACAAAACCTAGGGCTGTCACCGAACCAACACGAGGAGGGATTTTTCTGGCCTAAAGTGGCAGGAGTTGGGGAAGACCATGTGGCTACTCCGACTGAGTTTTCCACACATGCATTTTGTTTATGCTCTGTGTGTGCAAAATATGTCAGAAAGAAAAAGCTCTCAGGGGAGTTAGGAATCTGTCCAGCATGTGGCAAATCCCCAGCACAACCCAGCCCTCTTCATCTGTCCTGCTGCCATGCCAGGGGTCTTTCTCCACACGGCACTTCTGCAGCAGGAGTCAACTGGGGTTAAAAAGAGGTATTTAAGCATCACCAGCTCTCACAAACAGAGGCTGAAAATTATCCTCAAACAGCCCATGGGTGTTGAAAGCCAATCTGCTGCTCAGGGTGAAGGGGAGGGACACCCTGAGCCCCATGGGTTGAGTGACTTTGTGGCTTGCTGTGCCTCGCTGGAGCTGGTGGCAGGACTTTTTTTTTTTTGTCTGGCAGTCCTGCATGTCACCATGGAGTCCAGCCCCCTTTCACGGGGGCATGTTAGAATAAATACGCATTTCAACACTCCTTCAGCTCACCTCACAGTCCCAATAACAACAGGGCAATATTTTAAACTGCTTTTGCAAGTCTCCTTTCTACAGGGCAGTTGAAAGGATATAAAAGGGTTTTAACAATTTTATAGATCATCTCCGGAGCGCTATTGTGGTGTGGGAGAAGGGGAGTTTTGTTGCCATTTGCCCGTGGACAGCTGCCAAGCTCACCTGTCTCCACCGAGCCAGCGAGGGCCATATCACATCTCTGGAAACTCTGCAGCCAGCTCTGGATGGCTTCTCACTTTACTCATCTGAAAAACACGAACTCTGTTTAACCCTTTCTCAGCGCTTGCCTGGGGGTGTTGCTCAAAACAGGCAACTTCTGTTTGGGCTTAGGGAGAGTGAGAGCTGTGTGGTGGATTTGGAGAAACCTGAAACCAGGACCCTCCTGTGGAAAAAACCTTCACCCACATGAAAATTCCTCTAACCCTGCAAGTCATTCTACTGACTTGAGGCCAGGTGTCCACAGCTCTTGTTTTGCCACTCCCTGATCAGAGTTAACCAGCCTCCAAACATGACCCTTCTTTAAAAACCTCCAATTTCACAAGGTGCTGACTACATCTTCCTATGGGCCACTTAATTTTGCAGTCCTGCTTCTAATCTCAAAAATTATCATGAAAACCCTCCTGTGCATGGTTGACACAGGAGAACTTTGCAGTTTTGTTTGCTGGCGTTCAGGAAATATTTACTGATCCTCATGTGGAAGGTGTGACAGAAGTGTAGGGTAATCTACTCCCCTGTGTAAGGATTTCTCAGTTTCCATCCCTACAAATGAATATTCTCCACCCTCCCCTTCTCCTGGAAAGAAGAGTGCATAAAATTATTCCTTGTCACATTCTATCACTGAGTTGGCAAACTACAGAGTTTAAATTATATGGAATATGCAGGCATGGCTTATCTAAGATAAAGTGTGCAGATCAAAATCAACAAAGCCTCACAAAAGAAAGCCCCAAAAAAGCTTTCATCTGCCTGATCCCATTTCCCTGCCTACACTTCTTTTTACCCTATTGCAATACATTAGTTCTGCTTTGGTTTCTGCTCTGCAGCAACATTTCTGCTTAAGAAAGATTCTGTTGAGTCATTACCAGCATCAGCCAAACAGGCTTTTCAAGAATGGAGGAGAAAATAAAGGCTGTGGTTTTTAAATTAATTCCATGCTGCTTAACCCTTAAACCACTAGTGACTTTCAGACTCTCACCCAAGTCAATGCTGAGCAGAATTTGGGGCTGTTTTGCCTGAGACAGAGCAACGTCAGTGCTTTTGTCAGTGATTGACTGCTCAGGCAGTGCTGGCCATGCACCTGGAAGGCAGAAATTGTAGTGCAGATCTCTGCTGTCCAATTCACATCTTAAACACTCCCTTCTTGCTTGTAAACACTGCCTCAGATAACCCAGACCCACACCTAAACAGAGGCAGGGAGAAGGGCTTTTCCACTAGAAGCTAGCAGCTGTAAATATAGGAACAGAAGAGCCACCAGCACGCTCTCCCTCCATGATGTAACAGAGATTCTCCACTCCTTCTTCCCCCAGCAGGTTGTATTTAGGAGAGAACAGTGGTTGCCAAAAAGATAGAACTTGAATAAGCTCCTGGTACCTTGAGGTTTGAGGGGCCCCCAGGAGAGCCAACACTTGGAGTGAGAAGAGACAGAAGAGGCAAAAGTGGATAAGGTGATTTTCCTTGCCTTGGTTTTCAAAGCAATCTCAGCCTGCTAAGCTTTCAGTCCACACTGCCAATGGCTATTTCCAAAGTTATCTTTGCTCGGAAAAAGGCTGGAATCCTTCTCTCTCTCATTCTCTCTGCCTCCCTTTTTAATGAAAGCTCAGTTCAGATCTGATATCACTCTAAAAGGTTTGCTATCAAAGTTTATTAGACCCACTGGGACAGATCAGAGTTTGCAGAGGCTCATAGTTTCACGGCAGATAACTGTAAAGTGAACCATTCACCGTTCTTCAAAAATGCTCATTTTTCTTGGGCTCATCTATAACACAAAGCTGCACTGTGTTCAAGCATCATTAGAAGTGATCCCAGCTGATTACATGATGCTGGCCATAGTTCTGCCTTTGGAGCAAAGTCAAGCAGCCCCCAGCCCGTCCCACTGGGTGATGCTGAGGCAAGTGGGAGCCATTTGCAGTGAAGGCAAGCCCTGCCAGCACATGGGGATAATGCCTGCTATGTGCTCCTAAAGAAAAGATCAGAACTTCAAAAATACTAGGAAGCATGAGTGCAGCTTCCCTTTAAAATCCATATTTGCCTTTCCCTGCTTAATGGTAATAATAATAATGATAATAATGATAATAATGATAATAATAATAATAATAATGAAAGACTCCTATGCCTAGGGACTACAGCTGAGAAATTTCAGCTAGAAAGCAAAGAAATGAGAGAAGAAATTAGCCTGTCTATTTCCTATAGAATAGTTGTTGGGGTTTTTTGGTGGGTTTGTTTTTTTTTTTTTTTTTTGGTAATGAAATCATTGGTGTTATTATGTGGTTTTTAGTAGACTATCCTCCTAAAAATGCATGGGAATAAACACCATATCTGGTAGGATCTCTGACTGTAACATGTATCATTGAGGCATCTATTTACAGTGAGAAGGGAGTGGAGGGTGTTTCATTTCCCAGGACAGTAATGGAAAGCCTGATGTCCTACAACCAAGGGTGGTGAAGGCTGGGAGAGGTACTGGGAAAAAACCGTTCACAATAAACCGAAGAGTGAAAGAGAGTTTCAGGGCAGATATTTCCAGGATGCATCATCATCAACCCTGGGAAAAGGCTGAGAGACAAAATGGTTGAATCGAGTCCTTGGGCCAGCGATGTCCTGTCCTTCTGCTGCCATTGTCCCTGTGACTTCGCAGTGTCATCTGGTCTGGAGCAGCAGGCTGGACAAAACTCAGGGTGGTTCTCAGATGTCCATGCTCCCTGCCAGGCCTTTTCCTCGCTTTTGGCCTCGGAATGCCTCTCACCATTTTCACCCATCTGACAGATCTTCTGCTCTCTGATTCCTTAACAGGTCGTGCAGATGGACCAGAAGCTGGATGACATCCTGAGCATGCTGCAGGCTCAGCTGGGGGATCAGCCCCAGGCACAGATGCCGGGGCCAGCCACCCCACCTGTCAGACATCCACAGAGAACCACAGAGTCCCCTCCAGTGAACCAGAAAATGTGAAAGCCAGTGGACAGCCACATGTGACCCTCTGGCTCTTTCACGTCTGGGTATTTCTCAGTCTTGGTGTCTTCAGCTGTGTCGTGGGTGAAATTAAATATTCGGCAGTCATAGATTAATGAGGAAAACAAAACAAAACAAAACAACAAAAAAAAAAAAACAGCAAGAAGCCAGTCACGACCTTAGGAGAGCACATAAGTTTTGCACCTGTTTTATTTTAGCCATCCCTAGCTAAACTCCGCCAGCCCTGGCAGCCCAGTTCCCATCCCCCCAGCCCTGTTCGGGCTGAGCACACAGACACAGGGCACGCTGTCGAGGGAAGCAACCCAGCCAGGGTTAGGATGACCCATTTGTGGGCACGGAAGGGGAAAAGAACTGTTCTTTTGGCGTTTAATCACTAAGTTTAATGCTCACAGCATGCCCGAAAGGGGGAAAGGAGCCAGCATTTGAACATGAAACAAATGGAAATCAGTGAACAGGAAAATTAAACAGCATGTTTTGACTTCTACCAAGCAGTGAGGATCAGAAGAAGGGCAGATTTATATGCTAGTGCGAATGACAAAGTAAAGACAACAGGCTACTGATTAAAAATATGGAAGTGTACACAGGCTGGTTGACATATGAAAGGCTGAAGCAGAGACTTCAGCTAATTAAAGCAAAGGGTTGCCAGTGAGATGAGATGCATGTTGGAACAGACAGGCAGGAGAGATAGGATCTGCGTAGGCTTACTTTACCAGAACACTGTAATAGTTATCAGCTACGCTGATGACTGTTATGCAAAATGTTCTCAAGCTTTTACCTTCATTCAGCAGCGGTTGTTGACTCCAGTTGCCTTAATTTTAACATAAGAAACCTGTATGGTAATTGGCTGTGAACTATCTATGAAGCTGGGTTCAAGCCACAGAGTAGCAGGGTGCTGCAGGAGGGCTGCAGCTGTGATTGAGAGTGGCAGGGTTCCTTAAAGAAAACAGAAATGCACACACTGTTGATGAAAGTTAATCGCTGTTTAAATAAACTGCTGTATATAATTTTAAACGCTGGATTTATTTTTTGCCTTGTAATCTGGCTGTAAATCGAGTGCACATGCTGGCTGATGTGCTGTTGTTGAGGAGCACATCTGGTGCAGGTAGCTGGGCTCGCAAGCTGCAGATGGAAATGCAGGTTGAGATGCAGATTTAAATGCAGACTGAAGTATAGGCTGAGCTCTGGGTGGGAGCCCAGGACAAGAGGATGAACTGCCAGCCTGTGGGATGACAAAGGGCACAAAGGCAGGTGACACCCAGCCAGGTGAATGGACACTGAGACACAGCAGCAGCCGGGAATTGTTGACCTTTTGGACAACAGGGGAGATGGAAACGGGTGATGGCAGCGGGGTGCATGGACACGGAGGTGGGGGCAGGAGCCAAAGACTCGGGAGGAAGAGAGAGACTGGCCACAGGGAGACTGGGATGGGATAAAATCCCAGGGGTTCCTTTGCTGGGGTCCCTCCTTGGAGGCACCAGCTGGGGCTGTTTCTGTGTTCCTGCCCCAGGAATAAATGGCTTTATGGGATGAGACCTCTGGGACTCTGCCAGCTCTGCCTGGCAAAGCTGGTGTGATGTGAGCGGGGTGTGCAGGGAGCCAGGTGGGGACCCGTGGGTCACTGGAGACAGGGAAGGGCCCTCAGTCCCAGCAAGTCTGTGACCTTGGGAGTGCCACTGCCAGAGAGTGCCAGGAGTGCTCTGACTGGGGAGTTTCCTCAACACTGCCACCGTGAAATGGATCCTATCTGGCACTTCAGAAAAGGGACAATACAGCACTGTTGCTAAAGACCTAAATAACAAACCAAGCTAAAATAGGTGCAGTGTTACTTACTTGAGTCTTTTTAATATATTTGCATAACCAGCAATTTGAATGAGCAGAAGACTGCAGAGCAAAGACCTGATTCCTGGGAAATCCTAAATATATTCTATTCCCACTCATATCCATGAAAGCCAAGCCTGCATTGCATTTAAAGCAACCTGAAAGACTGGTCCCTTAATAAGCATTTATTTGGACAAATGAGTGGTCCATTTCAATGTAATCAAATTAGTTTCTAACTATTACCTGTCCCTTTAAAACTCTTTCCCAGGTTTGTGTGTCTGGGAATTCAAGCTTGGAAAGAGCACAATGAGACTGATTCCAATCTTTAGATTGCAGGCGCGTCTTAGACAGAATATTAATGATGTGTGAGAGGCAATAAAAAAAAAAAAAGAAACAATGTGGTTTTAATTAAATCAGCTGACAAGCCGCCGTTCCATCTTGTCTGATTACTACAGAGTTACTGAACATGACCAAATACAGCCTGTAACATGGGAAAAACAGTAAATAATCATTGCCAGAGCATTGAGTTGCTCCTGGCTTTCAGACAGGGTCATGAGCTTCTGCAACGGTCCCTCATAAAACCTCCCTGACTCTGGCCAGCCAGAGCTAAATGGGCAACTGGACACCAAATTAGGGTTAACACCATTTCATCAGCCACAGGTACAAGAAAACGAATCTGCCTGGAGATCCCTTTGCCACAGAGGTTCTCAAGAGGAGCAGGGCAGCTTTCAGCAGAAGAGCTCAGCGACGGCTGTGGCCAACACAAGGTGACACTTCCTTCTGCAGCACTGCAGATATTTGTGTGAGGGATATCCTGATCACTTGGTGGACCAAGTAATGCAACAGTGTTTTACTTACTATTCAGCCTCCACAGAAGTGTTTAGGCACTATATATATAGCAACACCTACTACTCTGAAGTGCCTGGAAAATCCAGCTGGATAGAATACAAGTGGTCACAGCTATGGTGAGTGTCAGAAGGGATGAGTGGGTGGGAGGAAAAGATAAAGAGGCACGCAGTGGTCCCTCCAGAAAAGCAGAATGTGTGCCAGAGTGTCTGTATGCATGTGTGTGCACACGAGTCTTTCTAAACTCAAGCCAGGGTTTCCCCAGCAAGTCTTGAGTGAGGCCAGAGCCTGAACCTTCACAGGTTTTAAAATCCAGCAGTGCTGGCCATACAGCTATTTTACAGCTGGCACTGTGGACACAACAGTGTGGCAGGACCTGTGACCACAACACTCCCCATTGCTAGAACAGAGAGATGAGGGTGTGGCTTGAGCAACTCGCAGGGAGGAAGGAAGAAGCCTGGTGGGAGACACCCATTTTCACACCATATGAAAAGATTAATGGTAAAAAAAATTCAAGCAACACAGATTAGCCATACTTAAGAAAACCTCCACACCCACAGCTAAGACAGAAGTTGCCATCCAGCAAAATCTTTCTGATTGCCCAGGGGGGAAAGTACACAGAATTAGCACTGATGTGACCATGTGGTGACACTTCCTGGTCCTTCTTCTGAGCAAAGGTGGTTTGGTACAGGTATACAGACTGTGGATTAACACATTTGCACTTGGCCTTGTTGAACTTGATGTGGTTCTCATGGGCCCACTTCTCAGGCCTGTCCAGGTCCCTCTGGATGCCATTGCTTCCCTCAGGCCCAGCCATGCCTAGCTCAGCTTGTTGGCACCTGCAAATCTGCTGAGGGGGCACTCCATCCCACAGGCTGGGGCACTGAGGAAGATATTAAATAGTGTTTTTCCCAGTACAGACCCTTGAGACACGTCACTAATTGCTGGTTTCCATTTTGACATTGATCTGTAAACTGAAACCCTTTGGATGGGATCATCCAGACAATGCCTTGTCCATCTAACTTTCCACCCATACCTCTCCAATTCTGAACTAACAATGACAAGGGGGAGTCTTTTAAAGGCCTTAAAGAAGTCCAGGTAGTTGATCTCAGTTGTCACTGTTGTAGAAGGTAAGTAGATTACTCAGGCATGACTGCACTTGCTGAAGTCATGTTCAGTCTCATTAATCTCCTCCTTGACTTCCATATAATTCAACAGGACTTCTAGAAGGATCTGTCCCATGATCTTATTGGGCACTAAGGTGAGGCTGACTGGTCAGCAGTCCCAGGGTCCTGCTTGCTCCCCCTTGTAAAAACACACGTGCCACTGTGCGTTCCCCCTGGGCAGTGGCTCTAGCACAAGCCAAAATTACAGAAAGCGTTCCCAGGGAAGTCCATGTGTGTGTTTTTATCTCCATTTGTACTGACACCGGTTCACTGGGGTTCACCCTATTCATTTCTGCTGGGTGGGAGTGCAGCTGCTGAGCAGGGAGCGCTCAGCAAGGTCACTCCTACAGCACCTCCTCTCGTACCAGTGACACAGTGACAGTGCCATGAATGGACATGGCCTGTTGGGGAAGGTGATACAGGGAAACCTTATAGATATGATTGTTTAGCAGTAGGTTCAGAGAACATTGGGCTAGTGGGTGAGGTAGAAATGACGGTCACTTTTGATATGGGAAGGGATGCCAGTCCAGGGGACAGGATATTGAGCAATACCAGTGACCAGGCAGAAAAAGGGTCTGCAGGGATAGCAGGAAGAAGGGATTATAGAAATTAGCATAAGAAGGTAGTGCCTTATTCTAATCTAGTAGTTCTCATAGGCTGTATGTAAATTCTATAGGAGTTGTGTCTCACACCTGTTGGTCACTGTAAATAGAATATTCAACACAGAATAGGATAAAATAGACTGTAACAGGAAATTTGCTCTCTTGGAACTCTCTTGGAACCACGCCAGCAGCTGGGCTGGCAGCTGATGGCAAACACTGGCACCCACGACCCCTGAGAATAAAGCATGTGTTCCATGAGCAACCCTGTCTCCTGAAGTATATCATCTAACCATCGAGAGAACGATCTCACAATTGGTGCCCACAATGGCCCATGAAGCTGTCAGCACTGTGCAGCCACAGCTCCAGTGGTCCCACGTTGCCTTTTGACTCAGAACAGAGGCACAGCCCAGGCAGTCAAGGTCTCCCATGGCCACAGGATCAGCAGGGGCAGCTGTCAGGAGTGCAGTTTACCAGTCCATCAAAAGACAAGAGTGCAGGAGATCAAGATGAGATGCTTTTTTTTCCAAAAGATCACATGGTTTTCTACCTGATCCAATTTCACTGTGGAAGATACACGGTGTCCTCCCTTACCAGAGACATCAACACCAACCCAAACAAGATTTTCCACATTCCTTCTAATAATGCATGGCATCCTGAAGTCTGCTGTCTGCCTGTGATGATGCAAGATGCTCAGAAGTCATTACAACAAAGCCCGAGGGGATTATTTTCTCATTTCCATAATTACACAGTCAGTAATAATATCATGAACAAATCTTATCTCAAAACGTGTACTCAGATCTTTAATGATGATATTTCTTAAGTGATGTGTACTCAGATCTTTAATGGTGATATTTCTTAAGTGATGTGTGGGATTAAAGTCCTGTGTATGATAAGGCCAAAGCAGTGAGAGACATAAAAGTTCAACTTCCATCAGCTGGGGGCTTTCATTCCTGAGAAAAGGTTACTGTGCCCCCAGAACAGATGGTATGGGTGACAGATGACAAATCTGATGCCTCATCTGGAACACTCTCTTCATCTCTGGAGAGCAAAAAGTGAGAAAATACTCTCCAGACACAGCTGCCCGTTTCAGAAGTGGGCCTGTCCAGCAGCCCTGGGTGTTTTCCATCCAACTGCCTTGATGTGGTATCACCAGAGGAACCTGTGCTGGAAGCCCGTCCAATCTCTGCAGGACCAGGACAGCCACATTCCCAGCTCAGTAGCTATGGTGAATGAGCAGGGTTGAGCAGGGTTCTTTCGGTGCCCCTTTTCTCAGTAGCTCAAGCAGTTTTCTTTTCTCACTGATGTTTCCAGCCTAAGCCCTGAAGGGTCTGGACTGTCAATACATTTAGGATGTGCTGTATCTCATGCAGCCCTAAACAGCAGAGGCCATTCAGCACTCTTTTGAACAATCTGAACAATGTGTCTAAAAAGAAAACCATGGTTTAGGGAGTTAAATGCCACCGGGTAAAGAATCCCAAACATCAAAACTGCATTATTTGGTATTCTGAAGAAGTAAATGCTACAATCATTGTAATGGCCAAGGAAAAGCCCGGTGAAGGGCCCAGGGTAGATCTTTCTCAGACATCATTTCCAGCTGCAGCATAGCCCAGCCAGGAGAACTAGACAAGATGGTACTGTGCTACCTCCATGGTAGGAAAAGGTTTGAGCGCCTCTCAACCAGCCTGAAGAGCAACTCCTTTTCTCAGTTAAAGCAACCTCTGCTCTCAGTCAAAAGACCCTCCAGAGTAGCTGGAATTTTAGACACCAAAGGAGAGAAAAGAAGTCTAACTAACGGTCATTATCCCTTTTCCCATATCTTTTTCTAACCTCCAGAGGATCCCGAGCTCTGGACTGGATTCGCGTTACTGGTGCTGGGGATGTGCATGTGCCCCCTGCCATTCCCTCCCTGTCATCCAGCAAACAGTGCCTGTCAGACAGGAGAGAAACAGCAAAGAGCATCCTCCCTACAAGGAGCTGTTTTGCCAAAACACTTACAACCTTGTGTTTAGCCCTCATTGTGGGTTACAGTGGCTTCCAAATGACTCTGTAAAAGTACAGTGTCTCTGCTCAGATTCCTGGCTGAACACACGTTCGTCTCAGGGCTTGGATTTGGCACATGTGGGTTTGTGAACAGAATTTTAACTCATCTTCATTATGTTGTTTGATCTCCCCCTGGGGTGGGTGGAATTGCGTGCAAGGGACTGACTGACATAAGCAGTGAGGGGAAGGGAATTTTTGAACTCTGTGATTAATGTAAGTGCTATATCTTGTCTGGCCAATCAGACAGGCAAAGGTTGTTCTTTGTTTAACCAAAGAATCATAATTTTCAACAACAACGCCTTGAAGCGTTTGCTTGAGACTCACCTCAGCCTTAGAGGGGAAAATTCACATTTCAAAAATACCTGTCAAGTATTACTTATGCTCAGCTAAAATGCAGCTTTTCTTCTTTGCTGCTATGTACCTTGGGTTGTCACATCCCTTGTTAGCACCCTGGTCACCAAGACCCTTCAAGCAGCCAGTGTTCGTGGTGGAGGGGCTGGGGTTTATATCATCCATGTGAGGGGGAAGGAGGACCACTTGTGCACAGTTACTGTGGCAGAAGAACAATTGCCTGATTCAGTGTCCTCATTCCCTTTGTTTTCTTTGCTGAGAATTTTCCCCTTTCTGAAACACTAAACAGCTCATTTCTTCCAACCTAAACAAACGATCCTGCCAGCTACTTATTTTTCCCTCCTTTCTATTTCTAATGGTTGGTATTGTAAGTACAAGTTTCCATTTGTTTGATAGCGGGTCAGGAGGCCAAGAAGAGCAAGGGACAGCTCCTGTTACACATCAGTGCCGTGCCAAACTCTTCAGTTTGGCTACACCATGAGTGTCATCACTCTTGGACTCCACCAACCCCACTGGCCAACTCCCAGGGAGCTGCTGCTTTGGCTGGAGACAGACAGAGTGCAGTAAGAGAACAACAGAGTCTCCATCCTCAGAGCCATGTGTGTCCCTTTTACTGAGCTGGTGCCTTCTCCCCTCCTGTTATTCCCCACACCACAGTCCAGTTAAGCCAGTCCTCCAGATAAGGAAGGCTATTGCATTAGGAAAGCTGGCAATAAACTTCAGCATCAACCCAGAACAAGTCCAAAGGGCTGCAGCTGACAGGGGACAGTCATTCCTTCCCATGGAAGAGCATCAGGGAAAAGAGGGAATATTTCTGCACATGCAGACCACTGAGAGGTTTTGTACTTGATGGGTTTGTGCTCAAAGAAGTGAAATTCAATACAGACGTACTGGAATCATACAATCCAGAACCTACTGGAGTCATGGACTTACACCATGCATGAATTTGGCTTAAGCTCTGTTACCACATGTCTGAATAAGCAGTTGGTAGGTTTAAAAAAGCCCCTGGTTTCCCTAACCTTACTGGAGCTCTGAATTGGAGTAAAAATTTCCCAGTGACCTTCAAACCCATATACTACATGGCAGACAGTAGTTTTCATTCCATGGAAAACCCGAGTTTGGACACAAATAGAGGCAGACATCACAGAGGTACCCAGTGACTGTGATCCATTTTGTGAATGGCACTACTTTGAGTGGGTTCTCAGATCCCTAAGCTTCTCTCTGAGTTTAATGTATGAATGAACCCAAAGCAAAAAAAAAATGGCAACTGCAGCAGCATCTGCACATTCCGCCCGACTTGGATCAATGTCTGACAAGGTTGCTGCGTGTTCAGTGCTGAATTAAAATGGTAAGTTATTGAAAAAATGTCAGTAATTATCAGGTGGGGAAAAATTCCCAGATTATTTGGGCCTCGCCCATGTACCCATTGTGCAAAAACAACATCATTTTCACTGGCAACGTTTTGCGTGAGGCTGAAAATTAAGGTGACAGTGAAAGTGTTGAATAAGCATAAAGCCAGCTTATCCCTTCAAGCATAAACAGCTGAAGGAGTGGTTTGTGGCAAGGAATCACCTATGACAATCATGCTCTTTCATGTTCTGGGATGGAGCTGCTCTGTGTGCTCCCCCCTCCACCCAGCTTGCTCCCCAGTTTGGGTGAAATCATGTCTTTGGCCTTCAACAGGCAGCCCTGTTTGAAGTGACTGCTGTGGAGAACCTGGAGCCACGGGCTGCTGGAAATGAAAGAGCAGGCTGAGCCTGCACAGCTTCTTCTGGCTGCTCCTGGCATAAGCTGGAGCAGGGAGTGAGGGGTATGAGGGCTGACTGCTCTGTGTGAGAAGAGGAGATTTCCACGGGGGTAACGAGGCCAGCAGAGACCATGGTGTCACTGACAGGGACCCAGTCCCACAGGACTAAATCCAGGCTCAAGTATTCGTATTCCCTGCAGGAAAGAAAAGCCTGAAACAAAAGGAGTATAAAAGTAGCTGAAAACTTGGCAAAATGCATACAAAAGAGTCAGGGAAATTGGATGAATAAAATGCCCCCCACCACCAGGTGCCAGCAATGTAAACACTGGAAAGGCTGGAGCACTCAAATGGCTTTGTTTTCATAAAGTGCCTTTTTTTTCCCCCAAACTTTTTTGGTTCTGTTTTTCTTCTTTATCTCTCCCCAGCAGTGGCTGACAGATGACCTTTAAAGCCCCGGAGAGCCGCCCCAGCAGGTGATTTACTAACAGCTGTGCCAGTCAGCAAACTGGAGGGGCAGAGGTCGGGGCTGCCCGGCCAGTTCAGGGTGGGATTTAATTAAGGAAAGATGCATTACAATTTTTATTGATTTCTGTGCATGCACACACGGGTCTTTTCTTCTTTTCCTCTTTCTTTTTTTTTTAATGTTTATGTCCCTGCTCCATGCACCTGGACATTTTATCCTGGCTGTGTCAGCCTTGCTGCCTCACCCCCCAGGGACACGGCTCCCTGAAATCTCATCTCACACTTCCAGAGGGGCTGGGAACAGGTGGGGAGGAGGCAAGTGGAGGGGAAACCCAGCAACTGACAGCACACGGCATCCCTGCTTTTCCCTCGGTATTCATGGGGTGCTGGATGGGTATTTGAGGGATGCTGGGGTTTTTCTTTCCCTCTCCCCCTGTGGTAAACCTCTGTCATTCTTCTTTCTTCCAGATGATCTGCTGGGAGAGGTGGAAGAAAGGCATTAAAAGGACAAATCTTTCCTTTTCGTCTAGGATCCAAGGCTTTTCCACTAAAGACAGGGGGCATTTTTGGAGCAGCAAAATGCTCAGTAAAAAGGCAGAATAAAAATTCTGTGACTTTGTATTCACACACTGGTTTAGTTCATTATTTTCACTCATGCACCTAATCCCCTTTTTTTGCTAACTCAGACTTTTACTATTACTATTATTCTGCTGTTCTCTTTATCAGATTTTCAAATAATAATATTCACATATAAACAAACATCCATTCAACTTGTGAGTTTAAAAAGTGCAGTGATCATCATGCCTGGCTAAGGCCACAGCCTGGAGAAAAGCTTCAGATTTGCTGTCAAGTCTTTTGGTGCTGGGCAATCTGCTATTCTAGTGGTGAAATTAATCCTTCACAAAATAAACAAGATTTTGTGACTAAGTTTTTCCAAAGGCATTTTTCAGTCACAGAGGCTTACAGGGAGGAGTCAGATAAATTAAATCATCTTGCTGTTTCTCAGAAGTCACTGCCCTCACAGATGTTTCTACCAAATCACTTTGCAGTCTTCCCTTGAGTAAAACACATGGACATTCTGATGACTCCCAACACAAGGCAGATTCCATAGGCTCCAGATCCCTTGGTGAGCTTTTTTCTGAACCCTTTCCAGTTTTCCCAGCTCTTTTCTCAGCCTTGTTGGTCTCTTTCCGAGGCACGGTGGTTGTCATTGGCCTGGAAGTCCCTGTGACAGGTGAGGTTTCTATGGAGTGAGATGCTCTGAGCACAGCTGCCAAATTTCCCTTAAAAGTGTTCCCTACAGCTCACCAGCCTGGGCCCAGGTATCCAGATGTGACACATCCAAGCCTTGGTTGGGTTCACATGGCTTCTGAAAAGGCAAGAAGGGGCAGCCACCTGAACCAAAGACAAAGGAGGTTTCAGAGTAGTTGAGGACCTGAGGGTTCTCCTTTCCCTCTCACTCTGGTTTCTACCATGATGGTTTTACAGCCATGCACTGGCAGCAGCCATTGTCCCGAGGTCAGAATTCTACAGCCCTAACTTGAGGCAAACTCTCTCCAAAAATGGATGTTTTTGGTGTAGCAGACTGGCCTGGAATGTCTAGATCTAAACTAATTACACATCCGTCACAGACTTCCCGTCATCCCGCCAAAACTGGGATGCCTGTGTTCAGCTGAGCCTTTCAACACCACCAAGGCATCTGGATGTCCAGTTCCCTTTAAAATGCACGGGAAATAAATACCCAACATCACTATGTGGCTTTGAAAATCCCCCTGCAATCTCCAACCCTCACTTCCCATCTGTAAAACAGGAATAACAGCAATTCCTACCCCATATCTGCTTTATCAGTCTTGTCTATGCAGACCACAAATTCTATGAGACATGAACTGGCTGCTACTAAATATAGGTACAATGTCTAGCACAGTTTTTATTAGAGCCCCTAGGCACTACAGCTCCATAAATATCCATGTTGACTTTTTCCAGATTAAGAACACATCAATGGGAGCTTTGCTCAAGTAAGAACTGCAGGATCTGGCACTGGTGCTCTTAAACCCTAATAGGAATGAGAGAGTCTGAAGCCTCTTCCAAGCTCATTCACTGGTATCAATGCTTTTAATACCAAGTCAGCTGTTGTGACATAAAGGGTATGTTTCTCTTGGTGCTGTTTCTTGGAACTGAAGAGCCCTCCTGAAGTTTTAATTTTCTTTACTGAAAAGCCCTGCTATGGTAAATCATCAACTCACCAAATTTATAGGAGGCACAGCACTTAGTATGTCACGTCTCTGAGCCCAGCCTACTGATTCACTTACTTATGCTTTTGTTCTTTTGCTTTGTAGTTCTCTTGATTTCAGCAACTGTCTATCATTTTCATGTGGCTTGCTGGCTAGAATGCCCCCTACTATTCCAGTAATCATTGCCCTGCTAGAGTGTTTATTACTGACTGAATGGCTGCACAGACTGCTAAAATGACCTGAGCTGTATGAATTTTCCCTCAACTCTCTGGGGCCTCACAATTCCTGAAAGAATGTAAAGGAAGAAAAAAAAAAGAAAAAGAAAAAAAAAGGGGGAGCGTAGTTATGGGGAAGGGTCAAAGTCAAGTTTCTCTGCAATAGCAGATTTCTTCTCTGCCTTTGGTGCCCCTGACACTGAGCACTCACCACATCACCTTCAATACTCAGGGAGCAGCTGTGAACTTGCCATGAGATGAGAGCTGAGCCAGGTAACATTGGCAGCCCATTGTGCATCGGTGCATCAGGAGATTGCTGCTTCAATCGTCTGTGCTCCTCCTCTACAAAACATTCCCCCTGGACGGCGGCCCAACACACTGGGGACTGCCTGGCTGTTTGGGGTGTATTTGAGCTGAGGTTTGTGGTAGGTGCACTGTAAAAAAACACAACAAAACAAAACACAAACAAACCACACATACACATACGAAAAACCAGTGACCAACACAAGATAATACACAGACGTGTAAATAACTGTGGGGAGGTTTCCAAAACACAGACTCTGTCTAACTTTTATCAGTGGTTTGTTTCCCTTCTGGCTGAGCTTCTCAAAAGTGGGTGCCTAAAATTAGTCTCTCCTGGGTGAAAGCTTCAAAAGCATCTTAATAACACAGGAATCTAAGTGCCTCCTATAGCACTCCTTAAAGGCTCTGGAAAATCTCAGCCCTCCATCCACATCTTTAGCGATACGACTTTTAAATGCCCGGAGCTCACGGTAGCTGCTGTGGCAGCCGAGGGTGAGGATTCTTCCAAGGAGGTGGGGCATCCATCACACTTTGTCTGCTGGCCTGATCCTGCTCAAAGAATCACACCTAATATGGATTCCCAGGTTCAACACGACTCTAAACCTAAACCAGTTTTTAAAGCCTGGAGTCAGTTTCTGTGCCATGGATCCCACACCAGAGCATTTGGAGTTATGAAGCAGACCACAAATGCTGTTGTTTTGGGGAAGATTTCACAGCACTGTTATTCCCATATCCACAGCTCATCATTGCTGTCAGATGTGCTAGCTCTAGGCCACAGGGGGTATAAAGGGCACCAAATAAACAACACAATTTCTTCTCTCATGCAAATTTTATTACAGTTGTATGGGGGACTGTAAAAGATTTTTGTGTTTAGCTGCTTCTTATGGAAAGAGGACTTTTTTCAACAGTATTAAAACAAAAACAAAGAAAACAAAAACCAAATTTCACCCTGAAAGAAAAGCCAAAGGACTCCTGGCACAGCTATTTCAGAGTAAGCTGTTCCACACTCCTAATTCTGCAAGAGCTCCCCACAGAAAACATGGAACAAAAGGCAGTTTTTCCTTCTAGGAGAGTTTCAGTTACTGAGCAGGCCAGCATGAGCAGCAGAAATCAATCAGCAAAGGAACACCAAGGTCTGTTCAGTGTAACTCTGGGTATGTGTGTGCAGGATGCTGATCTCTGGGATCTCATGGCACCTAGGAGAGCATCCCGTCATGGAATACACACTTCAGAAACAGAGGGGGCAGCCTTTGCCATCCCTAGCTTCTCTCTCACAAGGACAGAGAGACACAGCTGAAGGAAACCCAGGCCAAAGACTGGAAGGGACCAACACAGCCACAGAATCCCTGGCATGTGCCAAGGGAGGAGTGTCTTCAGAAGCCCTCCTCAACCACACCAAATCACTGCTGGTCATGGGAAGGGAAACTGCTGCTGACCAAGAAATCAAAGAGAAGCAGTAGAAAACAGCCAGGGCAAGCCTTAAGTCAGTGCAAAACCTCTTTGTTACAGCTAGATCTCAGCCAGCATTTTACTCACTGAATTTAGCCTTGCTCTTGTTTCCATGTGGGTCATCTAGAGGTTATGGCTTCCTAATCTTATGTATCGATCTCATGTCTGAGCTGTTTTCAGGATATATCATATGTCTCTGCACTGCTTGTCGAGCGTTTGTTATGATATCAGAATTCATGCCATGCCAGTCAGCTTCACCACATACAGGGTCACACACAGTATATCATCTGAAGTCTCCAAATAGGTTTTCTGATTAAATAAAAATCTTTATTCACAAGGTGAAAGTCCTCCATGCAAGTCGTCCCTATCGTTAACATTTTCTTTTGCTATTAATATTGTTGCCAGTCAGCTATTCACTGGGGAGCAAGTACAATGAAGGAGAGGCACTGGAAGGTCAGAAGGAATCAATATTAATGAAAAGTAAACATACAAGTCAGGGAGGAATCATAAACCCAGTTTGAAGCTAATTTGGTTTTTTATTCCAGCAAATATGCATGGTGGCTTTTGCATTGTACTCACAAAGTTCTTGTTTGGAAGTGTTGTTAGGAACTTTTGAACTCGCTTCAGTTTCTAAGCTGCTGCACTGTCAGCCAAACATTTCTTATTCAACCAGGGCCCCAGTGCAGGCCTAATTCAAGAAAATGGCAAATTTTCCTTTGGTGTCCATGGGGGAGCTCCTGACGAGCAGTCCCCTAAGGCCCTAGAAAAGACACCAGCCACGTTTCCAGCAGCATTGTAAGCCCTTTTCCAAGCTCTTCTGCTTGGATGTAGAGCAAATCTTACACGTACGCCTGTGCTTCACACTAAATATGGAGCAGCAATCAAACATCTGTGGAGAGCTCATATTTGGCATGTTTACATGAGTATTTATTCCCCCTTTGTCTTCAGGCAGCAACTACTACATAATGTATTTGGTATGATTAATTGTGGGAATGTTGTTCATCCCAGCATAGCATGACATCTCCAATTACATGACATCTTTCTCTCATTTGTAAGGGAAGAAGTGATTTCTGTATCTTGACATGTTTATCATTGTTAGGGTGAGCTAGTTATCTTCTATGGGCCTGCTCCCTGGTTCTCAGGGCTGACAGATTATGGTTTCACATTAAAATCACATATGCCTTGTTATTGCAGCTGCATCTTGAAAGGAAAGCAAATAGAGGAATCTCCACCACACAGGAGCTGTAAGATGATGTTTTGTTCAACGAGCCAGTGGTTTGCAAGGTTGTTCTAGGCTATCATCATTTATGCAGTTATTGGGTATTTGATTTTCCCAGTATTTTTTTCAATCTCAACAATGGAAAATGTAACACACATTTCCATAGTCTTGCACAAGCTCCAACTGATCACAAACCTTCCCTGTGGGTGGGATTTGCCTCACCTATTTTGAGCCATCTATTTAAAAGCTGGGCATCTGCTCTAAATCAAGCACTCAGTCACCAGTGACAGACAGACGCCTCCTGAGAGATGATCTGTCCCACCTGGTTTCAACATAAAATTTCAGATATGAAGAAAGTTTAAGGATTCAGTATTTTTGCCCAATTATTAGTTTAAGAAAAAAGTGTAATACATCTTTGTGCCTCTGCTTCAAAAGTTACAAAACTTTTTATCTTCAGCGTTTTTCAAACGCGTTAATGCAAAGATGTATTCAAAAATCTCTCAAGACAGCTCTTGATTCAGATCAAGATTCTCATTCTCATCCTGGTGGACTCCACAGAACTTTGTACAAAATTCAAGATACCAGGCAGCATGAGCAAACTGGGTATCTCTAGACTTCATGTTGTGAGTGGACAATTTAGCTACTGAAGCACTTGTCGTGCAGTTTTAGCTGGGGCCAAGCATCAGAAGGATGTAGAGGACCAACTATCCAGTCATGGAAAGAGGGAAATAAGCTTTAATCATTGGATAAACAGAGCACTCCCTTCTGTTCCTTGTAGTAGGACTCCAGACAATATAAATATATTTTATTTAAAGCAAGGTGCCACTTGCCTGCCCTGGAGTTTGCAAACATAAGGGGTGAATGCAAAGGTCCGTGTGCAGTTTAGCTGATCCACTGATGAACAAATGAAAATCAGACCTAATGAAAATCTGCTCAGCAACTTGCATGCCAATCTAAATTGTCTCAGGAGTGTAAAACTTACTATTTCAGAGAAAACTTCAGAATCAGAAATTTGGGAAAACAGAAGGCCAGCATGACAGCCTGAGAAAAGTTTCACCTATGAACAAGAGGACTCCTGGTGTCCTGATAATTTTGCTATTTGTTGTAGATGTTCTATTGCCTCTGAGCAGAAGAAGTGACCTTTTGCAGTTATTCAAATAAGATACAACATGGGAATGGTGTCTTCTAGAGGTGCCTGAACAGGAAAACAGCTCCACAAAGAAATTGAGGGGTAGGTGTTCTTATTTGCAAGTACATCAGCATTTTTCCTCACCCTACTCATTCCAAGGTTGCTTTTGTTGGTGAAGGCAGAGCTGCAGAGGCCAAGATCAAGTGAACATTCACTTCAGCAATTGCTGAATTCCTCAGTCTAGAAACTGAGTTCTGTAAGCCAGGGCAATGGACCGCATGAAACCTCTTTCCATCTCTGCAGAACACAATCTTCTGGAAGCATGACCTTGTGTTTTTCATTAGAGTTATTGGTATGATAATTACTTGGTTATTAACACTTAATGCAAACTCTTGCAAACCGTTTCAGCTGTAGTGCTGCTGCTTTGTTTCTGCTGCTGTGGGAATGAGAGGGAAGAATTGGTAGTCCTCCCTTTCAAAAAATGGGTCTGCATAAATTATATCCTGGTATATAATTCTTTGTTGAACTACCCACGTGGGGGTTGGAAGACCAAGTCTCTAATTTTTCATTAAGCTGCACTTGCCACTGGCAAGTGTGCAGTTTCTTGACTTAATGGGTTTTGTATAGACACAAAAAGGCAAGACACACACACACAGAGCACTAATGTCCAAGGCAGCAGCAGCAATATAGATAAGTTTTCTCTTCCATAGCTTACAATTAAGGGTTATCATTAATGGACCTGGAGAACTTCCTAAAAGGACTAATTAGTGTTTTAATTGGTTCTCTCATCATCATATTTTTGTTTACCCATACCCAGAGGATCTCCAGCTGTGTTTAGCAGTTTTCCAATTAATAACGCATTTGAACTTAATGGCCCAGTTTTTCTGACTCAGCCATTTTTCCGCCTAGTTTATTTAGCTGACTTACAGCATGTAATTTCCACATATTTCTCAGCAGCTGGAACCCACTGAATGCTGCCACTGTCCCTGAGCAAGTGCTGCCTGGCACCCTCCACGTCCTCTGTGGGAGTCCTGGTAGCCCTCTCTTGGCAGATGGAGAAATGCCTTTGTAAAGGTCCACTGCTGCATTTGTGGTTTCTCTCAAAGCTTCATGGCCAGCCCCTTCTAGTCCTCCCCTTTCCTGTAGGTTTTTGGTTGGGTTTTTTTTTGCAGCAATGACTCAGCTGTTTATTTTCCTCTTCCTGCTGCTTCTTTCATTCTGCGACCGAGCTTTTTTCATCCGCTGGGCAATAAGAGGAAGGTGAGGGACTCCTTTTTCTTGTACAAGCAGGAGAGGCCAGGGCATGACTGATAACATAAGAGAGAGAAAGGTGAAAAACAGCCTGTACCCCCGAGCTTCTTCCTTCTAGCCCTAAGAAGAGTCTTTTAGGAGAGTTGATCTCACCGGCCTTTCTGCATTGACTTCTCATTCAGTGTTCCCTGTGCTTCACCTGCTCTCAGCTGATGGTGGAAGAAAAAACAAAAAATATCATGAAAGAGGCAAGTCTCATGGCTGAAACAAGGAAGTATGCAACCCAAAATAAAGGATCAAACTGCTCAGATACACTCCTGAACCTCCTGAACCAAGCCTGCTGTCAAACCAGTCCTTCCTCACTTAATGGAAGAAGTTGCTGGGGATCTTTCACCAACCATTTCGCAGGTCCTGAGGAGAAGGAGGTTACCCCAATCTGAAATAAGGAGTGTCATGAAGCAAAATAATGCATGGGAACGTGAACCACCAAAAAAAAAAAAATTTAAAAAATTTTAAAAATTTTAAAAATAAAAAAATGAAAAGCAATGAGCACAGTGGCTCCAGCACACCTGTTTCAACTTCCACTGGAGTAGAACAGCACAGAGATGACTTTTGCAAATCTCTGCACAAAAGCTGCTCTGTCCAATTCCATCACCTGGATCAAAATAACATGTCAGGCAGCCTTGCAAGTGAGCACCAGGCGGATGGGCAGGTCTCAGCTCAGAGCCCACTGCCAGCCCAGCAAAGCACAGTTAAGAGACACCCTGTTTTCTTCTCTCTGCAGTAGCTCTTGGCATGCCTAAGAAAAGAAGATGCTTTAACACAGCAGCAACAGTAGTACTAAAAAGAACTCTTGTGTGCTAAATCATCAGGAAAAAGACAATTATTATCCTTTTCTTCTTTGTGTTCTTTTTGTTTTCCTGCCAAATACCAGAGAGAACAAAATAGCAGGTTTTTTGCTGTGCAAGGCAAACTTGTAAAATCAGAGGGAAAACAAATCCTGAGCAAATAACTCAAAGCAAATAGCTGGAGGAAGTGAGGGTGGGGAGGTAGGCAGCAGGAGAACCAGCTGATACATTTTCAGTGTTTGCTGTATTAAGCCTTTTAGGAAGATAAACAATGAATGGACACCTCCACAATCAAGAAATGCCCCACTTTGTTTGGTGAGAAATAAAATGCTCAAAGCTACATCCCAAGCCTAAGCTGCCACTAGCAATCCACACTGCAGCTCCAGGCTCTCTTGGGGCTCTCACACCAAAACACCCAGAGGACTGGATCTGACTGGAGAGGAGAACTTGTGCTTAGAGCTGCAGTTCAGGATCTTATGTTGTAGACCTTCAGGACAGAGGAGCATGTGCACCCAGGTGGCCAGCAGAGTCAGCTGTGGGAGCAGAGAGCCTGGGCACGCTCCCAAATCCCCAGGACTGCCTGATGCTGCCGGTTTCTGAGCAGCAAAGCTGAGGGCTCCCCTGCAGCCCTGGGGCCATGCTAACAGGGGTAGAAGGAAAGTGGCAAGCAGCCCTTTTGGCATCAGTGCCTCACCCCCTCTGGCCAGGACAGTGCTCTGGGCAGTTCCCTGGCCCTCGGTGTCACCCTGGGAGCAGAGGCTAGCAGTGTTTTCTATCCCTGCACACATTCCTGTGCAGGAACAACTCCATGCGGCCAGGCCAAGCCAGCGGCTCTTGTCCATGGACTCTCCCACCATGTTGGAGTCTTTATCAGGGTATTGCTTTCTCTCCTTAGTAACTCTTAATTTGAAAACTGAGCTCCAATCCCCACCTATTGGCACACAAAGGAACCTTCCTCTCTCCTTAACCCTGCTGTGACCACAACAGTCCTTACAACGCAGAAGTACCTACATGTACATGCCATGTGAGTCTGTTTTCCTCCTCTTTCCTTAAAAAAAAGTGTCTTCCCATGCAGCAAAGTGAAAATCCTGCCTGTTTAAAACACAAAACAGCAGCAAACTGAAAGAGACCTGGAGAGGCCACTGCCAGCCATAATAGGATTAAGGGCTATATCTCAGGCAATGCTTTTGGAATCAGCTGTTGCTTATCTGAGCTTCTTTGTGGAAGCCACGATCTCTTTGTACCAGACTCCGTTACTGGGCTACCTAACAAATGCTTTTTTTTGGCTGAGTCTACAAAGCCCATATATAAAACCTGAGTTTCTTGTCACTGAATAGCCAAAATGCAGGTGCTTTAACTGATGAAATAACTGCAATAGCCTTTGCTAGGGAGGCTGTCTCAAAGAGCAGATTGCACTTTCTCCCAGCTCCTTCACACCACACACTGAATATTACTTGTTTTTACCACAATTAAGTCTCTGAACTATTTTGAAATCCCACACAAAGACAGTCCTGTACAACAGGCATCATGCACACATGCTCCCACATGCCTCCTACCAGGCACAACTACGTAAACCAGTTCCCTGATGGTCTCTTGACACATCTCCTGTTTTCCATCTTCAGAAAATGACAGTTCTTACAGAAAATAGGCAAGTGGGCTACAAAACAGTGGCCTAAAAATGAATTCTTAGTGCTCTCCTCTCTTGCTGTCCCAGAACAGCATTTCTCCTCCACCCAGTAAAACATTCAGACAGCTAATGAGCTCTCTCTCATCCCTGCAATTCTGCCCTACTGGGGTCTGCTGGTTTCCAGGAGGAGCAGTGGAGAGGACTCCAGGAAACATCCCTGCCTCTCCTGCTATCAGAGCTGAGCATGTTCCCATTTTGCAGTCATCAATCCCTGGAGCCCAGACCCAGTGCAGACCAGAAGAGACAACGATAAGAAAAGTGCCAAGTTTTTCAGTCCCCCTTTTCTCTTCCTGCACTCCATGCTTAACCTAATTTTACCAACTGAGCTGGGTGACTTTCATAGGCAAAAGCTGCCTGCACAATGATTTCTATTCCACTCACTCTCAGCCCTTTTCTTCCACAAGTGAGAGACGATAACAATCACTTGCAATTCAATAGGCTTCATATCATCTCCAGGAAATAATTGAACCTTTTGTGGCTTTCGGAGCAACATTTTCGTATTTTTCTCTGGCATCAAAATACGGCTGGATTCTGTTTAAATGGAAGAGATGGCCAGTCTGCATTAGCTGGGCGAAGAGAAAGCCCAGAAGACAAGTCAGCTGCCTGCAAATGAACAGAGTAAGCAGGGCAAAACCAACAGCTCCCAACAGGAAGGACCAGTTCTTTCACCATGTGTTAACTGGTCTCCCTCTTTGCCTCACCCTAAAAAATTAGGTGCACTGAGAGCCCGAGCCAAAATCTGTTATTTAAATGGGACCAGTCCCCCACTCCACCTGATTCCAGTAAAACCTGACAGGTTTCTGTTCTGGCATGGGTTTCCCCCTGCCCCTTATTTACTACAGAGCACCACCACCATTACACTCCTGCAAAACGAGTCATTCCAGCTGGTATAGAAATCCTAGATGACATGCACTTTGTAAGGAGAAGCCAGAGGAAGGAGCTGGCCAGGCTCACCATGATCCATGCCCAAAGTAAAATCAGCTATTTATTTTGTGCACTTGTCTGGTGCTCTCCAGTGACATTTTGTTGGGTACAGGAGATCCCTGGATACTGTCAGCCCTGTAAAATCTTTTGAGCAGACACAGCTCTTGAGGTGAAATCTCTTCATCCAAGCAGTCTAACAGGACACAGTTTTAATGGGACAGCCCCACCACGGCTGTGTAGCATTACAACCACTGCAAAACCTCCAAACCCTTTCCTATGGTGGTATTCAAAGACATTCCTGCAGGGCTTTCACATGCCACATCCTTCTGCCTGTCTGCCATTGGTTTCGTGCCCTGTCTCCTCGCTTAGTGCCCACAGACTTCTGCTGGAAGCGTTAATGAGAGCAAACAAATGTGGAAAATAATCTCTAATGCTGCAGGGGCAGAGGCCAGCGGAAACCAGAGGATGTTTTCTGGCAAAACAGCAGCAATAAGAGCTGTTCTCTAAATAAATAACGTCTCAATGCGTACAAGCGTAGCATTAGCAAAGAGACCTTGGGCTGAAGGCTCTAAGCAGTGTTTCTTACCCCTTTTCAGGGAGGCACTGGTGCACGAGCCCCTTCCATTAAGCCAGGTGGGTACAGTCACCAAAGTTCATTCAACTCACAAAATTCCAGAAGTCCTCACTCTTCCTGTTCTCCCTATAAAAAGGCTTCATCTGGCTCTAAAGTAATTGCTATCATCTCCATAAGTAATTGCAATCACCTCCATTTTACACAGGAGAGAACAGTCCTTCGGAAAGGTTACGGCTGAGATCCTCCTCACCAGGAATGCAGGAGCTCAGAAGCACTGCATGACTCTCCTCATGAATGAAATCCTATAAAACCTGACTTCCAGGCCACTTCCTTGGACAATCCTGGGGGACAGTCCACGGGAAGGTCCATGAGTGTCCTGCCCCACAGGGACAGCTCCTGCCCACTCCCTGAGCACACTGGCTGGGCCCCAGGGGCAGACCAAAGCCTGTCTGCATAAGGGCATCACACCCCACAGGCTTCTTTCTCCCTGTGCTCCAGCCCTTCAGCTCTGCCCAGAGCTCCTCATGAGGCACAGGGGCTGCTCAGGGGCTACCACACCTTGCAAAGAAATGTTGTGACAGTTGTCTGGGGGTTGTTACCAATGTCTATCACACTCTCTGGGGCTGGAGAGGCAGAGGAAGCCAAGATCAGCAGCCCATTTGTTGCCTGCCCTGATAGACATCCTATTGATAGCTCCATCTCACACTGGCAAAGCCCTTTGTACCACTCTGGGACAGCTGCTCCGATGCCAAGAATTCCTCACAGGCTGGCCAGCCCTCGTGGTGCTACCAGGGAAGCTCCAGTTTCAGCAAAGAATTTGATGGTTGTCTGGCAAGTGTATAAATCATAAAAGTAGCTTTGTTCTGCAACACTTCAAACCTTTTGAGCTCTCTCATATGGCTGCAGTTTTGCTGGCACTTGCTGTTCAATTTATATAAGCTAAGCTGTGCAAACTCATCCCTTTCCAGCCTGTAGGCAGCCTGTTACACCACACAGGGATGCTGCCCCACTATTCCGAGCTGCATTTTGCTGACAGCAGGGCCTTTTTTTGAAAAGGTGCCTCCTCCTTTCAGGATTTAATTTCACAGGAAACCCAGCGGAGTCCAGGATTTTAAAACCGATTCACTTCAATAAAATCAGGAGGTTGCATCCAGGCAAGCCCTGTGCCCAGGAAAGGAGAGGAAAGCTCTCAGTTTTGCCCAAAGCAACTGCAGTCCAGAACAAGTTGTCTTACCCTGGAAGATGGGGAGGATGCAAGGCAGACAGGGACTGGGAATTTTCCAGCCCGCAGGTTAAAAAATGGGCGTAAACAAAGAGGATTTCAGACACTTCATGCTGGATTCCCACAAATCTGTAGGCGAAGCGCTACTGTCCAAATAGTCCCTGGAAAAGTGCACTGTGTGGATACAGGAAAAGACCCCGCTGTGCCTGTCTGCAGTGTGTGGTGTTTATTGCCAGGGAGGGCACTGCCAGGCCCGGGGCAAAGGCAGCATTTGGGGCTGTGGGTACCTCCAGCAGGCAGGCAATGGGGGCAGAGGCTGCCCTGATGAGCCATGGTCCCACCCTTCCTCCCACTCCACAGCCAGGTAGGAAAGCAGCATTACGTGGGCAGGGAATGGGTGTATCCCACGAGGGCTGGGCCAGGCTTTTATCTGCTGTGAATCTGCACAGAGCCTTTGATGTTGGTGGGTCTGACTGGTAGGTTGGTGCAGGAGTCCTGTGATAATAAGGTGAAGCCAGTGGAACCTGCTCAGACACTCGACTCATTTGAAAATCAGGATTTTCAAGGAGATTTTCAGGAGCAAGGAGAGCATCTGTGCAATGCTACGTGGGGCTATGCAGGTACCCAAGCCAGAGGCAGCTAATAAATGAGCAAGGAAGGACTGAAGAGAAAAAAGCTTCAGTTTTCAGCAAAACCTCTGAATTTCTTCCCAATGCAAAGCACTGGCTTCTGTGCTTCTCCAGTCAAGCCTTTTACTCAGTCTGGGTCAGGTATTTCCAAACTGTTCTTAAAAAAGACCAGCTAAATATATGGGATGTCAGGGTGAGGGCTGCCCTTAAAAAAAAAAAAGAGTAAACATCAGTCCAGGTTGCCCTTCCCACCTCAGTAACTGCCCCACTGGACTGTCTCAAACCTACAGGTTGCCAGAGCTCCTTCCTGGGTTGTGATTTCCTCTCTGCCACTGTCAAGCAGAGCAGGCTGTGGCACAGACCTGCCACAGCTTTTCCCCGCCATGCTGAGGTGAGCTCAGGGATCAGCGCAGCTGGGGCAGTCTCAGGCTCTGGTGGGCATTCCAAGACCCAGAGGAGCCATGCTCGGCTCTCTGGATGCTGGGAGGACCCCAGCAGCAGCAGGACACGTGTTGGCCATGACTCTCTTTGCAAGTGATGGTCAAATGCCCTGTGGGCCAGGAGAGTCCTGGGGAAGGACGATTTTATGAAGTGCAACCCTACATCATACAGGCCAAGGGAATCTGTGGGTGGGAGTGAAATGAAAAAGGAGTATCTTTTGGGATCCCAGATGGAAAAATTTGGGTGGGAAGAGATGCATTTCAAAGCTCAAGCTGTGTGTATGCATTTCTAGATGTGTCTCTATGTGTGTATGGAAATCCATACGCCTCTTTAGGCACTGGGATACACAAACGTGCAGAGCACACACCCATACCCATGTGTCCATCCTGGCCCCTTTGGTAAGCATGGAATTTAGAAGTTTTCATTTCACCTTCTTCCCCCCATCCAGAGTCTCCCATACCTCACAGACCATTGAATTTCAGTGCAAGGGTCCACTGCTATTGAAATTTTCCCAGCTGCAAATATCAACATGGACAGGCTGTTTCACACTTGCCAAGGAAAAAGGTCTTTCCCTCATTTATCCAGTATGTGAACGAGCACTAACGCCACTGAAAACAGTAAAGTAACATCCTGGAGTAAATGAGATCCAAAGGGGCTTGGGATCTTAAAAGGGGCAGTTTAGGGACACAGAAAAGCTTTAAAGCTAAGGAAAAGCTTAATGGGGGAGGCAGGGGAGGGTGGAAAAAAAGCACCTACCTGCAGGCCATGAGAAATGTTTCCCACAGGAAATTAAAACTCGTAAGTCATGCATGCCCACCTAAGCCATGCCAGGAAGGAGAAATAAAAGACTGGGGAAGGGGAGGGAAGCAGGGATGGGAAGCAGCTGTAGCAGGAACAGTTTTCAATAACCAATGGCTTGGACTCAGATTTCCAAGCCTCAGGACAGTATCTGATGTGGAAAGGGATGGGAAGACAGCACTGTGGCTGATGGAGCTTATGCCAGCACTGTGGACCTGTGCAAACCCTCTGGATGGGTGATAGCTCAGCCTCCAAATCCCAGGGCAGAGGAGAGGGACAATGAGCTGTTGGCTTGCAGACACTCCTGGCTGTGGCTACAGACCTTCCTGCAAAGAGAGAGGGGAGGTGGTGCTGGTAGCAGTCATCAAAAGGAGAGGCTCAAGGGAAAACTGCAGAAAGGAGAGTGGCCAAAACCGTGCAGAAGACTCTCTGTGTCTCAGTGGTGCCCTGCAGGAGGGCAGGGAGAGGTCAGGGAGGGCCTCAAGAAGGAGAGACCCACTGCACTGCAGGAGAGGCCATGTCCTGTGGTCAGTCAAGGGGCTGTAAAGGTGCTCACATGCCTTAAAAAGGCCAAAGCGAGTTTCCCTAGGGGAAGCCCCTGCTTCTTCCTGCAACCTTTCCCGCCAGGGTTTTTCGTAGTTTTCTCAATTTTTAATTATTTTTTTAACACTTTCCTGAAAGCCTCTCCTTTCTAACCAACACCACATCACCACCAGTTCACAGGACAAGGGTTTCAGGGCTGAGCCCTGTCCCAGGCTAACAAAAGGCAGAAACACCTTTGCCTAGCTGCTGCTGCTTCTCCAGTGGGGAAAAGCAAGCCTTGCAAGCAGCAGCCCTGTTAGGATGAGTGGTGACTCCATGGGATGGGTACATCAGGTCTGCACCTCCATCCATCTTTCTGGAGGCAGCCCTGGATGGGGAGATGGATGACTTCCGTGGGTGGCCCAGCCCAGCCAAGCCTGATTCCCCTGTCTGGGCATCACCTTTTCTCCATTTCTTCTGAAACCTTATAGTCTGCAGAGGTTATTTCTGGGCTTTCTTGTTGATGGCTGTATTTTTGTCCCAAATGCAATGTCTGTCCCTGAAGCTCTCAGAGAAAAGCCACACTGCTGTGGAGTGGAAAAGGAGAGGTACCAACATCACTGTCATAAAGGAGATAAAAATACACCAATTGCTTTGGGATTTTTTGTTTTTCTGTCTAGTTATTTAATTAATCTCCCGTTCACTTTCTAATTTTTCCATGTATTTTTCCTCTGTGATTGTTTGAGGGTTTGTTTTTTTTTCATCTCACAGACCTCCTCATGCTCCCAGCTCACCTGCTCCCTTGGGCCTCACCTGGAGTGAAGGGAATCACATGCTCCTTTGCCTTGCTTATGGCAGTGTTCATAGCTGCACTTCTCCAGATCAGGGGTGACAGCTCTGCCCTAATCACAGCAACTGCTAAGCCTCAAAAGGGGACAGAGGAAGCAGCATTTCTGCTCATCTTGACACAGCTAATTTCATCAGATGTCTCATAGAGAAACCTTTTCTTTTTTTTCCTCACAACTTAAAAATGGGGAAGTTGGTGCACTGGAGTCCCCCTGAAGCTGATGTTTATTCATCTGACATAGGCTGGAGTCAGAAGACAGCAGACACAAGTGTGTGGTCTCATTCTGGTTTGGCACCACTGCTGCCTTCTGCGCTGGAAAAGACATCCCTCAAAACACATAGAAAGTCACTTTTAATGAAAATGTAATCCTTGCATTTAACAGGTACAAGAAAAATTTGGCCAGCAGAAGATTTTTAAATATTTTTTTCTGTCTCACCAGCCAGGGGAGATATGTCTTGTTGAGAGCAACAAGCAGCACCTACAAGCAGTGCTCATGTTGAGGTAAGTACTTGACACAGCACTGGCCCTGAGCTCCTCTTTCAGCATTACTCACTCATGCACACCAGAGAACTAAAAAGAAATTAAAAAGGTTGTTTGGCTCAAGCTTGGGAAAATGCTTGAATAAAACTGATTTTTTTTTAAATTGAAATAAAAAAGAGACAGCAACATATCACCACATGTAGCTGATGTAGTAGAAACAGGTAGGAAATCTCCCAGCCCTGGGCTGTGAGTATTGCACACCCCTAGCCATAGGACAAGTCTGGGGTGTTACCAGCACAGACCTACTGTCAGTCTCCAAGAAAAACACAAGTGTGAGGTTAAAATGCACGGGCACCTGGGTCATTCTGCATTCTCTATGTCCTCCTAGCAAACACCCAGCAGAAGAGATAGAAGAACAGTAAAACCAAAGGTGGTGTACCACACACACTTATTTTTAAACATGGGAGAAGTTGTACATCTCATCTGAAAGTAATATTTTAAAAAGCAAACATCCTCTGAATTCATCATCACAACTATATGTTTTATGCAGGAATTGCCACAGTGGGAAAGATTCAAGCTCCAGCGTGTTCAATATCCAGAGGCTTCATTATGTGCACATTATGAGTATTAGTCTAGTCTTGGCTCTGATTTGTTACTTTCACTGCTTTCTGCCTGGAGAACACCTTAAAATTTCTGCTTTTCCCAGGGTTGAGGTAATTTTCTGTATTCTGTGGATTTACCTTAAGCATGGCTCTGAGTCTTGAGGGTTTTTTTTTTTACCTTACTGTATTTCAGCTTGGCTTTAGCCAGGACTCATCTGAGTACAAGCTGTATTTTATTATGTATTTTTGCTGCTGACTAATTAGGACTGCAGCTGTAAATCAGAGATATGGGACTTGCTCTCTGCCAGATTAGCACGAAGCCAAACAGCACTTTGTCAGCAGCCTGAAGCTCATGTCTAAAAGGCTCAAAAGAAAGAGCAATCAACTTCTGTCCTCTTCTTCAAGAGGAGAATGAAGCCTAGAAAGGTGTGTCGGATGTTTTGAGCTGAGTGGCCCTCTGCTCTCAGAAAAACAGAACCTGGCCCCTGGGAATCAAAATGTCTGGGTTTGTCAGGGCTTGGGCATGAGCAGGATGGGCTATTACCTGCTCTGGGTCCAGCTGGGGCTGGAGGAAAGACTCTTGCATCCAGGCTGGAGCAGGATGGTGGAGCAGAGAGACCAAGACAAGAAAACATGGACCATTTCTCCAGGGAAAAAGCAGCAATGGGTGGGAGCAAAGCTTGAAGACAACAGCTTTGAAGAGCTGTAATGTTGAATAGCCCATTTTACTGAATCTGGCCAACATATACAACTTATTTATAAGTAAGCAACTAACAGCTGCTTGCATGGTGAGGTTTTTTTACTACGGTGGAAGGTGGCAACAGGAACCAACAGGACCAGCTCACACTCATGCAATGACCTTCACAAGTGATCTCCAGTCAAGCCTATTCCCCCTGAAGTCAATGAATACTCCTCTTTTCCCTTTACCCCTTCACCCATAAACACAGTGAAAGCCTGAGCACTGAACAAGGCCCTGTTCATATCATGCTTGAATGGGAGGGTTTGCACTGCACCCCAAACAGGTGCAAGACTGAGACCTTTGTGTGAACAAGAGCTGCAGGATCAAGCCCCCCAGACCCCAGCTGGCACACCCCATTCCTGGGCCACAGGAGAAGAAGCCTTAAGCAGGAGTGTCTTCATAAACATGTGGTTTCTAACAAACACAGCAAAACGCTCAGGGACAGGATTTTGAAGTAATTGGGAAACACTACTGAGGAGAAAGAGGGGATTTTTTTTCCTAGAGTTATTTATTTTTTAACAACACAAACAGCCAGGACTGTTTAAAAGACTCTTCCTTCCCCTTCCCCCTAAGTGATGGATCCAGCCCTGCCTCATGTCTCAGCCATACATCTCACATTTGGGGCAACAGGCAGAGTGAAGCAAAGTTCAGAAAGGCTCTGTAAAAGCTCTGTTGGCCCTTAAACAGGGTAGAAGTGCTCTCTTTCCCATTAAGACCTTCCTTCACTCCCAACTCTTTCACTACAAGCAGCCAACTCAAGCAGCCCCTATTGCAATTGGCACAAATTATCACACACAAGAACTGAAAGCCCTGTGTCTTGGAAATCTTATGTCTGTGTGTTGATGGCTTGAGTAGTCTGACAGAATAAGAGCAATTTTCTATTGTGGCTATTTAGGTTATATTTGCACCAAAAGGTACTGGTTCAGATGTGGCTTGACCTCCACAAACCTATAGATAGGCGTTGGCTTGTACTGAAAAAGAGAGGGAAACTCAGAAACAGAGACCTCCATGGAAATTGAACATTATTCTGCCCTTTAAACAGAATGTGAGGTGTCTGCCACCACACAAAGGCCACCCAGCTTGGCATGGCTGTATCCAACATAAAATGTTATTTCTGTAGCAGGCCACTCCTCCACTGAAATGGAGCCTCTCTCAGACCTGTGAAATAATTTAGCTGGTGTCCTTTAAACAGCACCTTCAACTCTGTTTAGGAGGAGGGGGAAAGCAATAACAGAGTTCATTTTGCCCCCTACCTTTGGCCTTTAGCAGAACCACACTGTAGTGTCAGCACTCTCATTACAATATCTCATTATCAGACAACTGGAAGCTGAGAAGACAAATGGCCAGCTGTTGACAGGCCAAATGTGAGCCCCGGGTGAACTCTATTATCCTGCACCTTCAGGACAGAATTGGCATCTGACTTCACCAAACCAAGCTGTGCCTGGGGGAAGGGCAGGGGTGAGGGGGGAAATGGCAAACCTGCACTGATTGCAGAGAGCAGCCTCACAGGTCTGGTGGCCAGACACACAGTGACCTGTCTTTGCTAGGGCTTTCCACGCTCTGCAAATGTATTGTCCTCTTTCAGTGCACTCTGCAAGGGGGGCAGCCATGGCCCGAAATCCCTATTGTGGTGTCAGGATTTCATCTGCAGCGACAGCAGCTGTGTGAATTTTATTAGCAAAGGCTTTCGGCCCTTAATAGTTTCCACCGAGAGAATGAAAAAAACAGGCAAAAGAAAACAACAATGCTGTGAAGTGGTTTGGTGCATTCATGTTCTGCAGACCATATGCACACACGCTGGCAGGCAGCATGGCAGGCGGGACTTCACTGCTGACGTGAGCTGTGGTCAACAAAGGAAGCTAAAAAAGGAACTCGGGGTTTCTCTCAATCAAATGGGGGCAGGGGGATGTCTGAGCTTACAGGAATCTAGGATGTGTTGCTGCAGATTTACACACAGCACAGGAGATGTGTGCCTCGGAGATATGTGGCAAATCAGCCAGAACCAGCAGTCCTGGAAACTGAAAGCAGCTTCCAAGAAATGCTGAAGGTCCAAGCTGCTATTGCTCAACATTTCAAGGCAAACGTGGAAGAACCACACTTGCCTTCTTGCCTCTCTGGGATGTTCTGGGTATCACAAATTGTTCCCCCAAGAGGGAACAAAGATAAAATCAACCAGTTGTTGAGCTGACAGCATGGAGCAGTGTCCACACAGGACAGGGATCTTCCAGCCCAACTCCCTGGCTGAGGGGTTGCCTGATGCCCCCTTGAAGGTCCCAAGAGCTGCAAGAATGGAAAGTTCATTCCCTGGTTTAAGGAATGCCTTTCACCTCCCCCCAGCAGAATCAGGCTTTTCTTTAGGTACCAAGAATACGGTCCACGGGGTTTTCCTGTTTATAAACATTTCATCATAAGAACTTCCTCTTAACCTTCTTGTTGGGGTTAATAGTTATCTCACTAATAGCTGGGAGAAAACAGCACAATTTCTCTTGGGGATCACTGTGTTTGGAGACTGTTTGGAGCAGCCCGCATTCTTTACAGCCACAACTCTCATCTTTGGAAATCCCCCTACATTTTCCTGAATTTGTTAGGGAAAAAAACTAGTAGAGCTGTTTCCAAGAGCTAGTGCCACTATCTGTAGGCTCCTCATGCTCTCTGAGCAACACAGCACTTCCTCCTCCCTCAGAAAAAGTCAGTGGCTCCTTCTCACAGCTGTTCCGTGGTTCATCCCGAACAAGTTGATTGTTTTCTTAGAGATGGCAGTGAGATTGGAGGAGTTTTTCCTTCCTTTTTTTTAAATTTTTTTTCTTTTTTTTTTTACTTAATAAGAGGTCATTTGATGCTATTGTTCACCTTGAGAAGGAGACCAGCTCCAAGGATGAATGCTGTCAGGCACAGCTAATCTTGAAGCTGATCAAAGTGATGTCAAATTTGGGATCAATATCAGCTACATTCACTTATCATTTGTATTTTGATATGGGTCACATGCATGAGTGAGGCTACAGATTTCACCACCCCCTCAGGTTAGCCATTGCCAAAACACAATTTCTTTTTTTTCCTCTGTGATGATCTTATAATCTTCATCTCTAAGTGATCTTAAAGTAACTGCGAAGGGTCAAAGATGGTCACCAAAGCAAAATTCTCCCCTCAGTTGGGTTTGGGACTACTTACAGGTTAGGGATGATACAAATCAACAGAGAAACCAAAGAAGCTATTCTGATAATTTCAGTTTCAAGTTGACCAGGGCACCAGCTTGTCCCACACCAAATCCACTAGAAGTTCAGCATCTTGAGCACTACCACCTCAAATCCCAAACTCAGCCCCTCACCTCTTAGGGTCTCAGCTGGGGCAGGGTTGAAGAGACACAGCCCTAATGAAGAAACCCTATTCCTCCACCCCTGCAGTTTCAGGCTGTACAGATCCAAGATTCTAATTTTGCCTCTATTTCTCTAATTATACATGAAACCAAAGCCCAGGAAACCAGAGTTATTTCAGAACATACCAACAGCTTCTCCATGGCCCCGACAAAATTAGAGAGGACCACTACCTCTTTCTATGAGTTATGTTAAGGGAAATGGTTGGCTCACACAATTGTCATGTACGAAGAATTAAAACCCCATTCCCCATGAATGGAGAGGGCAGAACATTCCTCATGACACTGCATCCAGAAGAATGACCTAACACTGTGTACACTTTACTGCAAATGATCAAGTCACGGCACAAGTGCAGGTGTTTTATCCCAATGTCCTGGCCAAACTCCATTACATTCCCTCTCCCTAATTTTCCTCTGCAGATGCAACCAAGTACAATCATTAGGTCTCTTTTGCCAAAGTGTTCTCTCATGCAGTGTGGAGCAGCTGCCATACTTCTCACCAGAAGCAGCTGCAGTGAAGTGCAAGGAGACCGGATTGCCTTACAGGAGTGTGAGACTAAAGCAGGATCAGATCCTTCAAAGCAAGAGATGATTTTGAAATGCAAGACTTTGAGATCTGTGCCCTTTCCACCGTGCTCAGTCCCCACTCAGTGTACCAAAATGGCTTGATGAGTGTTGAACACCAGCAGGTTCCTGAGTCAGAGCCAGGGACAGAAAGCACAAGGAACAGGATCAGGATGGAGAAGTACCAAGGGCTGGACCCTCCACTGACGGGCACCAGAGATTTTTAGGACTGAGCTGGCGTGGGAGGGAGGAGGATCCATGCATAGAGCCCAGCCTGTGAGCCTGGGTACCAGGAGAGACAGCACCAGCTGCAGGGAGCAGAGCTTGCTGGAGGTGATTTTCCAGCAGCCGGCTCAGGAAACCACTATGACTTAACAACCAATTGTACAAAATGGGCCTGAAGTGCCTTCAGCACAGCCCGAGTCCTAACAGCAGCCGAGCTGTCCCTGAAGCCTCCCCTGACCCTGCTCTGCATTTAAAATGAATTCCAGCGAGCATTATATTCTGGACAAAGCGGAACAGAATTAGGTTTAGGAGAGAGCAACTGAGGTGACTGCCCAGGGCCCAGAACTAGAGGGGAGCCCCACTAATCCACATCAGACAGCAGCAAAAGTCAGCCCTTCCAGGGGGGGCAGGGAAGAGGTGACCAAGCCCAGCCTGTGCCCTGTGCCCCGGAATTTAATGCCGACCGTGCAGCAAGAGAAGGTCACCATAAGCAAGGGAGGCGAGGAACAAAGACCCCACACAGGGTAACAGTGAGGTGACTTAAACATTTACAGGCTCGCTCCAAGCAGGGGGTGAGGAGAAGTCAAGTTTTGTGCAAGAAGGCTGTAAATTTCCTGTTTAAACCTGTACACCGGCTTTCCCAGAAGCAAAGGCAGTGTTTTCAGAGCCGTCCGGACTGGGGTGCAGGGCAGTGTCTCGGCGATTGCAATCGGGTGCTGCGGGGCTGCTTTCTGCGTTCGCAGGCGCTGCTCGGGGTGTCAGCCCTGCAGGGTTTGTGTGAGCAACTCTGATTGAACGAAACCGCTCTCCGAAACCTCACAGCATCAGAGCACGCCCATGTGTGCCTGGTACAGCCCACCAAAGAGCCACAGGCGAGGGGGAGAGGGGCGTGGTGACATCTCGGCTCCCTGAGGTGCCCGATGTGCTCCATGGAACAGCACCTCTCCAGGGATGCTGGAGCCTTGTCGCAAAACAAGCCCTGGGATCGTGAGAGTGAGAGAGGAGAGCACTGAGAGCTGTGAGCAAAAGTGAAGACGTGTTGGTTTCAGTTGCAGCCACAAGAACAGGGTGAACCTGAATGTGACCCAAATTACATGAAAAGATTTGCATCACAATGAAAACACGCTGCTACTGCAGCAAGGGTGGCTGGTGCCCCACCCCCTTCCCACTTTTCTGGAAGAAAGATTTCTATAGCGCAAGGGTTTTGCTCAACCCACCGCTTCCTCATTTGTCCCCGACTACTTCTCCATCCAGGGTTGTAGGGACTCAGCCTGAGCCACGGCTCCAGGATCCCAGCCCCGAGAAGAAAGGAGGGGCTCCAGCTTCCCACTTCCACTCTGGAGGGGAAGCTAAGGAGGGAGCTGCTTCTCCCAATTAACTAGCGATGTAAACTGGCCGATGAGGGAGAGTGTGAACTGCCCACTGGGAAAGGACAAAATCCTTTTGCACGGCTGCAAAAACTGGCTAACGCCAAACAGCTTCCCGGGAAGTTCGGCACCTTGTTCAGAGCAGCTTGTAAAGGCACCAAGCACCCCTGCCGCTTCCTCCCTCCCTACAGACTATCTTCTGGTCCTGCTAATTTGTTACTTCCTATGTAAAAGCCTTTTCTTCCTGCATTCTCCCCTTTCTCCAGAAAAGAATACAGGTTAGGTTTTTCCAGACCTGGTCTCCCGGGTTCTCTTGGCATGCACTTAACTTCCATGTTCTTCAAGGACTCGCCACCATGACCTCTTGGGGGAAAAAGTAACTTCATTATGCTCCTTTTCCATATATAACACTTCACCCTCTTGCCCGCACCAAAGAGAGAAAGGAAATTAATACTCAAAAATACTGGGCTTTCAGCAGTATAGGAAACAAAATTCTCCCACAAACCTGGCTGGTCTCCATCACTGCCCAGGTGGTGTTCACCGCTGGGTGCTATTCTAGTGACAGCAATCCCAAGCCCATCAGTGATGCTTTTGTGGTGGTCTCTGTCTAGTACTGCTCCCTTGTTTTCTGAGGAAAGTGGTGAGTGTTTTTCCCAACAGGTGGCTGATTGGACCTGAAGGTGAAATGCACTTACTGCCCCTGCAGAGCCTGGCAGGGAGCACCTGCTGAGGAGAGCCAGGTCCCAAGGGCAGAGCAGAGAAAAGTGAGATAAAGGTTCTCTTTGCTCCTCTGCTTCCAGGTGTGGCAGTGGTGGAGTTACTAAACCAGAGCACACCAGACCATGTCTGAGACCTGTGCTTACATGCCCAGCTTCTTGCACATATGAAAGAACAAAGAAGGGGCTATAGGTAAATCACCAGCCTAGGGCAGGTGAGACTGGCCTTCAAATCCTTGTCCAGCAACACACTTCTTCCAGGGCCTCAAAAATAACCTACAGGCAACAGGTCTTTGGCCCTCAGAGCAGGTCCCACACCACTGTGGCAGATGTCTGCCTTCCTCATCCAACACAGAGCACCATTGAGTGCAGGCCACTGAAAGAACATCACACATGGAGACAAAGGCCTACACAGCCCTTGACACAGGTTTCACAGTTCCACACATTTGCAGACCCACATTCAACACCCTTATAAATGACTTGGATGCAGGATTGGAAGGGATACTGAGCAAGTTCACAGATTGTACAGAGCTGGGAGGAGCTGTCGGCTCCCTCGATGGCAGGGGGGCCCTGCAGAGAGACCTCTACAGATGTCAGGGCTGGGCAATCACCAACCCTGTGAAGGTCAACAAGGAACAGGCCCGGACTCTGCACCTGGGATGGAGCAGCCCTGGATGCACGGACAGAATGGGAATGAAAGGCTAGAAAGCAGTGTCAGGGAAAGGGACCTGGGCTCCTGGTCAGTGGCCAGTTGAACATGAGCCAGCAGTGTCCTGGAGCCAGGAGGGACAGCCCTGTCCTGGGGACACCAGGCCCAGCTGGGCCAGGGAGGGATTGTTCCACTCTGCTCTGGGCTGGGGCGGCCTCACCTCGAATATCGTGTGAAGTTTTGGGTGCCACAATATCAGAGAGACATTAAACTATTAGAGAGTGTCCAAAGGAGGGGCAAAGGACGATGGTGACGGGCCTTGAGGGGAAGGCGTGTGAGGAGCAGCTAAGGACACTTGGTCTGTTCAGCTGGAGGAGACTCAGGGGAGACATCGCAGTCACAGCTTCTCCTGAGGGGAAGAGGAGGGGCAGGCCCCGAGCTCTGCTCTCTGGGACCAGGGACAGCCCTGAGGGAACGGCTGGAGCTGTGTCACAGGAAGGTCAGACTTGATATCAGGGAAAGGTTCTTCCCCCAGAGGGTGTCAGGCACTGCCCAGGCTCCCCAGGGAATGGTCACAGCCCCAAGGCTGCCAGAGCTCCAGGAGAGTTTGGACAATGCTCTCAGGGATGCACAGGGTGGGACTGTTGAAGTGTCTGTGCAGGGCCAGGGGTTGGACTCGATGATCCTTGTGGGTCCCTCCCAACTCAGGATATTCTGTGATTCTGTGACAATAGGCCACACATGCCAAGGGCAGGCCTGTACCTCCTGCCCCCAGCTCCCCTTCCCAGTCTTCTACGCAGACAGGTTTTAGCTGAGTGCCAACACTGATAGTGGATTGCAGTGATTTTTCTCTCTCAAATTTGCAGAAACATCAAAATTTCTTTTTCCCATCCTTGTTACCAGTTTCACAGGCTTTGCTGACCAACAGCATTTGCTCCTTCCACTCTTCTTTCAAGGAAAGTACAACACAGGGTAGTTTTCCTACAGGGCTTGGCATGGACTGTTTGCCATAAGGTCTCAGTAAAGGTTCTGAAAACTTCCAGTGAGTCAGACCCACATGACTTTGCCATTCCCATCCCAGTGTTGTCCTCTAGCCTTGTGTGCCACAGTGTCATCTCCCAGGCCACAAGAAATGTCTAGAGCAACATTAGTGGTGGAGCAGCAGCAGTAATTTCCTAGCTCAGGAAGCACCAACTTATGGGCTTTTTTTCATGGTAAACAGCTGCTTCCTCACTTGTGCTGAGAGAAAGTCCTTCAAAAGCTTTTCTTTTTAACTTCTGTAGCAAAACAAAATGAAAAACAGAGACAAATGTGTAAAGCTGCCTTTGATTTTCAGCAATGGCAGTGACCAGCCAGGGAAGAAAAAAAAAGAAAAAATGAAAAGAAAAGAAAAAGAAAAAAAGGGTAAAACCCAGCGTGGACTATACTGTTCCTCCGGGCAGAGAAGAATGCTGGAAGTGGTATATGCCAGGATGACATCAGGGGAGTGATGCAACTGATCTGGAGCCAGGAATGCTGTGCAGCAGGGAGCTATGCAGCTCTAGGTGTATAGAGAAGGGTGTACAATTTTACACGTCAAACTTGCAGTTCAGAGCACACAGACCCAAGGTGAGGAGCACAAAGAGTGTGCTGCACACTTTGCCTGTGTGTCTTACGTAGGTGGAGCAGGGAACTCTGCATATCAGAGGTCACCCAACACTTTTCCATGAGAAGAATGTGTTTCAGTTTGTGTTCAACTTTGCCAAATTTCAGCTGTTTGGGCTGGATTTTTTCCACACTTGCTGCCTGCCCCAGACTAAGTGGTTTCTGGGAAAGCTTAAGCAAAATGGTTTAGTTGCTTCCCAGCACAAGGCTAGGGAAAAAAAAAAAATCTTTGACCCTGTTACAGAGTATATGTATGAAAGGGGGGGATTGTTGGGGGGATTCTTTCATGGCTCCACACACTGGAAAAGGAAAATGGCATTTATGCCACCAATACCAGACCTCCTGTCACCCCTGTGTGATTTTCCCCAAATCAGCCACATAAGCTTTCCAGAAACCTCAGTCTGTGCAGGCTCAGGGGAGAGTTTTTAGGGTTTGAAAACTCCACCTGTGTGCCTTGTCCATGAGCCTGGATCATGGTAGAAAGAAGGAAGATGTCTCATTTGAATAAGGGGATGCAGGGAAGTGATGGACAAACTATAAGGGGCCTGTCTTCCTGAGTTCTGGGCTCTCCAAAAGCTTCTGGCTTACAAAAAGTGAGTTGCTGCCAACCAGTCATTCCCCAGAAGAGAAGCAATGCCCACTCACTTGCTCAGCCTTTGCATTTGTCAAGCACTGCACAGCAGATCTTCCATTAAGAGTGGTTAACCATTGCCACAAGAAAACAAAAGGACCGGGACTGTCCCTCTGGAGAGGAACTGGTTCCTTGAGTCTCATCTCCACTGAGAGCAAACCCTACCAGAGCATGGGCTTCCTCCCAGGGATCTCTCCAGAGAGAGGCTAGCCAAGAGAAATATGCCCTTGATGCTTCTGGCTGCCTTAGGAAAGATGTTCTGGGAAACTTGCTGAGCCTGGGACTCAGGAGGATACTCCAAACAGCACAAACACAGAGACAGTTTGCTTTGGGGAGTTTGGTTTCTCTTTCGTTTTTTTCCGGTTTAAGAACATGAACTCTACATCAGCAAAATCCTAAGCAGAAAGTGAAGGTGACAAACCAAGCCTGGAACAGTTAAGAAAACCAGCAGGAAAATGAGCTTGTGTTTGTCTCTCTTCCCTATCCACATTCAAAAATGTGTTTTCTCATGACATGATCAGGTATCGAAATCATGAAATATTGCTTGCACTGCTCTGAATGTTTTTTGGAGGAAAAAACAAAACAACAGAATTAAGCCAAGCTACACTGATTACATGAATAGTACATAGTATTACTATCCTTACAAGTGACACTGAGTTTCACAATTCAGTCCCAAATACCTCTACTTCAATAAGTAAATCAATAGGATGAAAAATTAGTGCAAAGAGCTGAGTGAGGAAAAACTCACATTATCTTAACAAAGAAATACCTAATTTATACAAAAACATCACAGTAGGAGCAGGAAAGATCCTGTCAATATCCTGTCCTATTCCTATAAATCATTCATTATCTCATCTTAATCCCATTCAAAATTAGAGGAATGCTCTAAACAGAATCTGCAAGAACTGAGGAGGTAAAGGATAATGAGATGGTTTTGTGAGAAGAAGTTTCTTTTGGCATAGAAACGTTACAAATCTGAGATGAAATTTTAAAAATTTAATATCTTCTGGTAGTCCATACATTCATTTTTGTGAAGAATTAATAAAAATTGTCAGAGGCAGGAAGCAGAACTGGAAGTACAGCTGGTGCTCCTGTGCATTTGCTGAAGAAAGAATTGATATGAACACCTTAAACACCAGATTTTTTCCTTCTGAATCCTCCTTCTGAAGGGTTTCCCCACCCAATATGACTGGAAAAATATAAGCCAAGCTCTCTACTTCAAAAATCCATTAATTGGTAAAGAAAGGGGGGAAACATGTGCTATTGATTATGTAATTTATGTGTTATGATATCCTGGTGGGCTGACATGTTCAGTGGTGACCTTAGCCTTTGAAATGGTGGATTACATAGTATAAATCTCCTTCTAGGAGCAGTGGACATTTTTTAGAGAAAATCTTTCTATTAACACACCACAGCCTATGACTGCTGAATGTGTTCTTGGACTAACCTCAAAAGGCAAGAAAATGGGAGGACTTCTGTAATTCTCTCACTAAAACAATAAGCCAAAATCCCTCAGTGGCATTGCTGCAGATGTTGCAGGCAGGGAAAATGTGGCCACTTTATCTTGACTCAAATTAAAGTGAGCATCTGGATTCCTTTCTAGAAGAAAAGATTTATACATTTGCAGCTATGAAAGGTGTGCAAGGTAGAGAAGGCTGTGTGTTTTATATATCTAAGCAAGACCCTGTTTTTCTCTGACAAAAAAATGCCTCAGATTTTCCTTTCCAGTTAACCATTTCTCTGGCCATGGCACTGCTGTTATCTACCCTTCCCTGCCTTTTGGGAACATCTGGGTAACCAAAGCCAGTGTTAATAACATCAGAATAACACCTCTCCTACAAACAGGTGCCATCCTCTGCAAAATTTCAGGCTGGTTTCCTGCAGAAATGAGCAATTATACAGCCTGTGGGTGGGTCCATACTACTGGTTATCTGCCCTTCCCCTTCAGCTCTCCAGGAGCTGTTCAGTAGCCCAGGAAATTCCCACCAAATTTCCATGTGCCAGCGGGGCAGTTGTATCCAAGGTTGTAGGAACCCTCACACTTTGTTCAAGTGGATGACAAAGGAAAGAAACACTAATGATGTTTCACTAATGATGACTAAAACAGCAAAGAAAACCCACCTCACCCCTTATTAGACAGCAGAGACTCAACACAACAGAGGGCGAGCAGGCTTATCTCCACCCATAGCAGAACAACTTGCTCAGCAGGACATTTATATTTTTATTTTCATACCAGGAAACCTGCAGTGAATGTTCTGATGGACACAGAGACATATCAAGAAAAAAAAATCCACACAGAAATGTTTGTGTGCTCCTTCAGCAACAACTACACAGTTATCTAAGAAACAACAATCTTTTTACTCTTCATTCCATCCTCTCCTCAACTAATTTTGTTCTTTAATTATGACTCCTGGCAACCTGCAGTACAAATGAGTATCTTCCTCCTTTAGGTAATGCATGTTCTTGGCTCTGAGGAGGAGGCTTGTCTGTCAAAACATTAGCTGTCTCTTTCATATGTTAAGTATTAATTCTATTTATCTTCGAATTATTTTCAAATACTGGAGGCATTCTTCCCTGTATTGGAATGCAACAAGTGCTTAATTTCAGGTTTTCATGTTATTCTTGCTCAGATACGAGGCCAAAGGCGACTAATTAAGTTCTCATTTAAACTCCATTTCCTTAAATACCTATTCTCTTACCACACACAGCCTCTTTACCAGCCCCACACTCTCCCACAGGAGGCAGGAGCAGGTGGCCCATGGGGACAGCTACAGCCACAACCTCATTTCAGATGGCCTGTAGCCACATTATTATTATTCCACCATTTACTGGGTCATACCAAGGCATGTGTTAATGTGTGGCAGAGCAAAGGACTTATTGCTCCCTCAGTAGGGAAAGAATTTCTTGTCCCCGATGTAAAGGAAGGAGTTAACAGCTCACCACCACCTGACACAGAGGTCCTGCTAGGCAAGGCCAGTGACAGCCTGTACCCACACCTGGAGCCACGGCAGGTCTGTGCTTCCCTTCCAGCAGGAATAAAATCAAGGGTTGAATCTGGACCAGTGCAGGGAAAACCAAGAGTCCTGGGAGATTTGTGTGCTCTGTGCACTCAGGGCCAGAATTGGCACTGGTATTTTGACAATGTAGGACCACATTGACCTCATGGTGGCCCTCCAACAGCTGCTGGCATTATTCTTCTCTTCTACTGAGGGCTTCTCCACGTAAGCCAAAGAAAGGGAGCTCCAGCATCTGAGTCAAGATAAAGGCATCACTCCTTCCTAAACTAGGTAAAAGCACCACTTGGTTTAGTTCTTCCAAAGGAAGAGACAGCAGAGGGAATGTGGTCATGACTAGCCTTCTCAAAACTCCCACGGAGACCACAGAAGATGCAACTTCAATGCTTTTAGCTAACCAGGACCCCAAACCCTAAAAATGCATTTAAGGCACTGCAAGATGCAAGTAAAACTTATGCAAGAGGCACAAAAATAGAGCCCTGTATCCACAGCAACATAAGCACACAAGAACTCCAGCACGTCCCTTTTTCGAGGCCACAGCAAAGCTCTCCCCAGAACTAGGGATGGATGCCCAAAGGGAAAAAAGCATTTCAGAAACACTTTCCTACCCCCTTTGGAGGGGAAGGCCTCCACACCTCCTGCCTTGTGCCACCTTCCCATTTTCCCAAGGGACCGTCCACCCTGCCAGGAGCACGGCACTACAGCAATGAATCCGTGTTTTCCACTGCAAGGAGGAACATGACTCACAGTCCCCACCAGGACCCAGTGACTTGTGGTATCCAAAGCAAACACAGCCAGTGAGCCTTTTGAACAAACAGTCAACAATCTCCTGCTAGCTGTCCACCCCATGAAATGCCACAGCTTAAGGTTTTTTTCCTCACTTTGTCCCTCACCGTTGCTTTTCTTCATTCTTTCTCAAAGAGGACGTTTATAAGCAGAGCTTCACTGAGCCTCACTTTCCTACCCAAGCTAAGTCTAGAAGAGTCTGTGGAGGCCTGAAAAACATCCTCCTCAGCTTCTATCATATGTCCCAGAGCCTGTTGGATGACACTGCTAGGAACATCCAGAAAGAAACTAAATCCTCACCTCCTTCAGGAAACCGCTTTGATTATAGTGATTGTAGTGATTTTAGTAACCCCATCTCCCCTGTAGAGCTGGGGAGGGAAACAGCTTTGCACAAGTCCCATGGTGAGCAATGCAGCAGCTCCTTGCTGTGTCAAAGAGGAGACTTAGGGCCTCAGCTCCAGCATCTGGAAGCCGCAAGCCCACAGCCACCAGCTTCCTCACACAGCCTGATAGTCTCCATTGTCACTTGTCTTGAGCAACTCAGGAGTTTGGGAGAAGGAGGACAGCAGGCAGTGACAGTCCTCTGGGCTACAACACCAGGGATGCCAGGTGAGTTCAGCATCCTCAGGCATCATCGGGAAGGGCACTGACACACATCCATCACTGACACAAGAGGACTTCAGGCCTTTCTCTCATCCACACCAGATCACCCACATGGCCAGCAGGCCACCACACACAGATTGTGGACAGCTGGTATCAGCAAAGGATACTCTGCAATGAGTTTTTAACCTTTGCTGACATGATCTTCACGAGTATCAACTCGCTTTGCAAAAGGCGGTAGGGAGTGGGTCTGAAACTGTTTCATTTTGACCATCAAACAGCAATCACATGTTAATGACTTTCACTTTATTCCCTGTAGTACCTGGTTCAGATTTGTGAAACTAGGAATGCTTGCTAATATGTTTTCAGATTAAATGGACCTTTTCTTTTCCTAATGTATGTGCCTAAAAATAACAGGAGTCGCACAGTCATGTCAAGAGATTAAACTACCCTAAAGTCTGGAGAGGGATTACAGCTGTCTGAAAACAATAGGTGCATACTTTATTCAGCAATGGTGTGCTTAGTCAAGACAAATTTGAGTGGCCATGAAGACGGATTTGTTTCTCTATTAGTGCTTGTGAAAAGCTGCATAAAAACACAGTGCTGTGAATGGCCTGATATCCACGAACAAGTCTTGTTTCAGCAATTACCCTGCACAAAGCAAACCCAAAAATCAATAAAACCATCCAGCAGGTTCCAGGTTTGACTTCCTAAAGGGCTGTCCTGCACACCAAAGCTGTGAGGTACAGCCATGTACACCCACACCCACACCTGCCTGACCGTTTAGGTTACAGAGCCAGTATCCCACCAAACTAAGTCATAGAGTGACATTTTCCCTTACTGAATTCTCAGTCTTTGCCCTCCCAGTAATATTTGCATAGTTTGAATCAGGAGCCAGCATCTCCCACGAGTGACAGAGGGATACCCTCAGGAGGATCTCATGGGAGCAAGCCAGTCATTCTCAGTACTCCTGACCTTGACACCTCAGCAGCATCACATATAAAGCAGGTACTGAGGAACTTGAGGCACCTTCAAGATAGGGACGACAGACAACACACAGTTTGGAGGACAGACATTTGGGGTTTAAGCACCCAACATGAAAAGTCAGGCTCTGGCTCCAGTCTCTAATACATTAACATGCCACATCCCTCACAGCCAGAGGCAGCCACTCAGGGTGGGGCACATACCAGATGCTCAGGAGAAACTGGGAATAGCTCTGAATATCAGCACAAACCACCAGCAAGACTGGGTTTGGATTCAGAGGTCAGAGGCAGATTGGAGAAGCGTAGAAAACAAGGACATATTGCAGAGAATAAAAAGACATAACTGGATATGGAAAAAAGCACTAGGAACAAAAGGTGGCAGAAGGGTAATACAAAGATATTCAAGCATTTGCAGGACTCGGTGCTTCTCTGGAATGACTCAGCCCTGCCCCATAAGGCCTCTGTAACACAGACAACACAGCACCCCATCCTGCTCTGCAGGCAGGTTAGCCTGGACTTCAAACTCTGAATTTACCTGAGCTCCACATCAGCTCAGAAATTCAGCAAAAAGCTTGAGGAGTCAGAGCCAGGCAGGACAGTGACCTCTCTCCTTCCCGAGGACTTCAGGCCAGGAGGAGGTTTACACACAGCAGCTCTGTTGTGCTTCTGCTTCATCCCCACTTGTCTATTCTGAGAAGGGGCTGGTGGAGCAGCTGAACCTCAGTCTTGCAAGGCTTCTGCCAGCAGAGTCCCCTCTGGGAAGGGAATTTGCTGCTGCCCATCTCCAGCCAAAATCTCACCCTCTCTGCCGATACTCATTTGCTCAGAAAAGTTCACTTCAAAGGCAACGGCTGCTCTTCAAAGGGGCAACAAACTGTAGGGAAGTGGAGAATCAGAGGTCTCCCCAGCCTTGGCCACAGTTTCTGCAAATCCTTGGAAGGGCTTTGGCCCAGATTGCAGCGTAATTTCAGAGCAAAGAGGGAAGAGATAGAGGGGATAGATTGTTTGCAAATTTTCTTGAAAAAGGGAAACCTTTATCCTGTCATTGGACAGGCGCATTTGTCATCTTTAATCTGTTTCAAGGCAGATTAAAGATGCAGTGTTATCTAAGTCTACTGAGATGGCACAAAAAAACACCAATGGCCATTTGTCAATTCTGAGTATTCCTGTAAAATTACAGACTTCCAGCTTCTGGTGGAGTACTAATGAAAAAGTGAAAAAATGGTTATTTGCCCTCATTTGACTGAAGGAGTGCTGTAATTCTTTGTGGCTGGTGCAAAAAACAGAAAAAACATGTTCAGATTCTTCAGCATAATCCTGGCCTCCTCAGTTTCTTTTGGTGTTTTGAGATTGCCACCATGGGGTACCATCAGATATTAGTGAAATGTCATTCATGACAATAAATTATCTATCTCCAGACAGAGGGACACTCTGGCAGGCTGAAAGAACTCCATCGTCCTGTGTGCTGCTTTATGTGTCATATATGAGAAATTGTTTAAATATATGAGAAAAACTTTACATATATGAGAAAACTTTACAGAAGAGACAAACTGAAGAGCAAGGACAAAACTCTTACTCAAAGCAGGTACTCACAACAAGCCCTTCATTTGGGGCTTCTTGCAAAACCCACGCAGGACATCCAGGAAGTGGGGAAAAAAAAATCCTCTCAGAAGTCTCTGGCTGTTTGGAAAGAAGCAGACCCAGTCTGAACCTGAGGTACAGCAGCTCTGTATCTCATCTTTCCTGCCTCAGCAGCACTGCCACGAGCACATCTGGTACCTCCTAACTCAGAAGTGATGGGTCTCTTACTCACAAAGCACCATGGCATTGCAGCTTTACCCCGAAATGCCTTCTGCTGTGTGTTTATTACCTCTCAGTGCTTTCTCCAACAGATATTTTTCATTTTCTAGAAAAATGTTTCTCTTTTCTAGCCCAGATAGGTTTGTAATACCCACCCACCTGACCACAGCATCTGAGCAGCTTCCAGAGCTGCATTCAGCAACATGCCTAACGTTTGTCACATGTGGTTTGCTTGCTCACTCCCATCCTCTTGCCTAGGGAAAGTCTGTGTGTTCAGTGCCTTGTTTCATTTGGGGATTTTATTTTTAAGGTACTTCTGCATTTTTCTAGCAAAGAGAAATTGGCACCAGGAAGCATACCTGAAAGAGAGAGTAGAAAGATGGAAGTCTGTGACTCTCCTTGGTGCAATTTCTGCTATTTGGTCTTGGACTGGTTCTTGAGAAACTGGCTGTCTTCTGGACAGGTAAGTTTCACAGTTCCCCTTGATCTGTAATTGTTTATGGTGAGTGTGAAACAGGTTACCCGGAGAGGCTTCAAAACCCCATCCCTGGAAATATTCGAGGCCATGTTGAACTGGGCTCTGAGCAACCAGACCTAGTTGAAAACATCCCTCATTGCAGGGGGTGTCAAATTAGATGATCAATAAAGGCCACCAGGCCACTGTCCCACAAAAAATGAACTGTGACTCAGCAGATCTCTCTGGAACAGCTCTGTCATTGAGATCCCCTGGCAAACAACACAGAAACTTCAGGACATCCACACCAACCTCTATTTCCCCAGCTAAGCAGCTCTCAGGCCATCTGTGGAGCAGATTTTGATGGCCAGAGATGTGAGGAGAAAGCTGGAAGGCAGAGGCCCAGGCTGCAGAATCCAAGATTGCCCAGTACCTTCCAGCAAGCCTCATAACCATTAGATGGGCAGCAGTTGTCCTGCACAAGGCTTTAATTTTTGCTTTATTGCAAGGAACAAGCAAGACACACCAACTCCCAGCTCTGATTTCATGGTAGTGCAGCCAGCTTGCTCCCTCCCATCCCACCCACTGTGCCAGCCAAGCTTCTGGTGCCAGCTGCGTGAGGAGCAAGACCAGAAATGGATCCAGCTGGGGAGAAAAAAATATCAAAAATATCAACACACAAACCAACAACAAAGAAAGGAAGGTGAGAAATATCTGCAAGATCCATTCCCTACTGCAGCTCCTGAACTAACTTCACCAGCAGTGCCAGGGGCAGGAATGAGTGGGCTGGACAAGGAAGGAAGGGGATGCCTAAGCCAGCATTTCAGCAGTACTCAGAATCACAGAATCCCAGGATGGGTCAGACTGGAAGGGGCCACAGTGGTATCAGCTGGTCACATCTCTCTGCTCCAGCCAAGCCACCCCAGAGCACACAGCACAGAATTGCCTCCAGACAGGCCTGTAATATCTCCAGTGAGGAGACTCCGCACCCTCTCTTGACAATGTGTTCAGGGCTTGGTCACTGCCCAGGGAAGAAGTTCTGCCTCCTGTCCAGGTGGAACCTCCTGGGCATCAGTCCCTGCCCGTTCCTCTGGTGCCACTGCTGGGCCCACGGAGCAGAGCCTGGGCCCTGCTCTGAGCCCTCCCTGCGCACAGGGGCGCACAGGGATGAGGGCCCCTCCCAGCATTTCCTCTCAAGGCTGGACAGCCCCAGCTCCCTCACCTTTCCTCATAAGAGAGATGCTCCAGTCCCTTGATCAACTTTGTTGAACTACTGCCTCTGTTGCTTTCAGGCAGACTGGCAGCTCAGGACTTACAGGCCTTACATGACTGGCTCACCCAGCTCCACCTGTTTGCAAACACCAAGCCCTGTTTTGCATTACTTGTGCTCAGATAAAGATAGCTTTGCTAGAAAAACACACCATACATTAACTCCTCCCCAACCCAGGAAGAGAAGCACTCAACTGATCACTAACCCCAGGTATGGCCCAGGTAGGAGTTAGCATCTATCCAGCTGAAAGCAGAGACAAGATGCTAAAGAGCCCTGACCCACAAGAGATGGTTTCTGAAGCCATCCTCATTGCAGTGCTACAGAACCAGCTTGGAGGAAGAACATAAAGAGAATAAAAGGCAACTGAAATCAATGGCGTGGATGAAAACACCCTGCTGACTTGTTCTCTAGCACCAGTAACACCCTAATGCTTTGCTCTGCATCAGTGCCCAAGATTCATCTCCTCTTAAAGGAAATAAGCTACTTGATTTACTACACCAAGGGCTGTCACAAATTCACATGCTAGCAATTGCAGCTGAGGTACTCCCCACATGCTGGATCTTTTAATGAGAAAACATGAAATGTTGCTTCTTAGCTGCCCTTGGCAAATGGCTGTTATGGAGGAGGAGATTTCCCAAGTAGGTGAGGAGAAGGTGAGAGAGAGCTCAGCTGTGGTCAAAGTGGCTCCGTGAGCTGAGCCAGTAGAGGTCTCTCTTCCACTAATAAAAATAAATAAATATCTATATTCATCTGTGTATGCATGTGTCCTCACTTGGAATCCCCAGTCTCGAACTAGAACAAAATATATACATCCAGAAGCCAGCAGCTCAGATGGGAAAAACCACTTTGTTCCAGAAAAAAAAGTTTAAAAAAAGAAAGTTGGTGTGGTGTACCAGGTTACCAAGCTGACACTATCGACTCCAGGCTTCACACCTGGCAGGAAAAATTTACACTATGGTCAGTCCCAGACCTCCAGCTTCTCTCCCCAAAGCAAGTGAGGACCACAGCTGCAATTGTGCTTGCTAGGACACAGCCATCTGCTCGCAGAGCTCTTCCAGCCTGTCCAGGTAGCAGGGGAAAGGAGCCCTTTCCACACCTGTAGATGCCCAGTTTCACTCTGGGTACAGCCAGTCATGACAGAAAGGCTTTATCAGGCAACAGCTGGATTTTTTGCCTCCATGTAAGGGACTGCTGGGTCTTTGTGGGAGTAGCGTCTGGAGCACACAAAATGGGGTGTCTGCCCACAACTGGAATCCTTGCTTGAAGACTCAGATGTGAGGCCAAGGGTAAAACTGGAATGAAACTAATGTTCCTGCCTGCTGTCTCCTCCAAACAGCTGCAGGCGCAGTAGGACGGCCAGGTATAAAAGCTTGAGCTGGCACAGGCTGTCTTTGCGGATGGGGAACGCTGAACCACAAGGTGTGCTGCTCCCTGCTTCCACCCAGAGCCGGCTGGCAGGTGCCAAAGCTGCCGGGAGGAGTGGGGCAGCCCCTGCCAGCACAGCACAGAAAAACACAGCACAGCACGGAACAGCACAGGAAAAACACAGCACAGAACAGAACACCACAGCACAGAACAGAACACAACAGAAAAACACAGAACAGCACAGCACAGCCTGCCACAAGCACCCATCCAGGTCAGCCCGATCCAGCTGGGCCACAGACTGGTGTCCTCCACTGCAGTGACATCCCGCCATGTGTCAGCTGCAGCAGCAACCCTCCCCTTTTCCAACAGCCAGAGCCAGGGAACTGCCCCCAGAGATCTGAGAGCGGATCCCCACAGGATCCTACAACCCCTCAACAGCAAACAAACTGCCCATGGCTTGTGGAGAACCTGTGAATCGGCAGGTTAATTAAAACGGGGAAGGTACACACAGCCAGGCACAGTTGGGAAATGGGGGAATTCCAGAGGGGTTACAAAGCAGTGGCAGCTTTGTTTGCTCCAGGGAGAAGCAGGGAGTCTGATGCTGGTCTGGTTTTAGGCAGTTGCACTTGGCATATTATCGTTACATACTGACATGTTAATTCTTATATTTTTATTATCGTTATTAATTTCATATTATAGGAAAATATACATTTGCTTGCTTTTTAAGTGAAGTGAATCAGGAATTATTTTTATTAGAAAGAAAACAAAACAGAGAAGAAAAACACATTCCCCTCTACTTTTTGGCCTAACTTTGAGTCTTGCAATGACTGATGTGGGCAAGACAGAAAACAGGCAGGGAGAGGAAAGGCACACAAGCTGCCTGGATGGAGGAGGTGGCTGAGCCTGGATGAAGCACAGCAAACCACAAGTGTAGATAGAACCCGCCCAGCAGGAAAAAACCGCCTATTTTCAGCTCCATAAGTAAATGCAACATCAGAGGTGTAGGGGAAAAAAAAAAAGTATTAGAAAAGTACAGAAAGTCTTCAAGGTTTTTCCAGTAAAATGAAAGCAGAAGACATCTAATTTGGTGAAAGAGCAAAACAATTCATACAATATAATCTTATTTCACTGCAGATCGTGCATTTTATTAAAGCCACTATACTGTGGCCTTTTTATTTTGATATTTACAAAAAATAATAAATGAGGATAGTAAATTACTTTTCAATTTTGAAAAGTGCTGTAGGAGGTTGAAACAAAACGTTGACATTTCCTGAAGTGGAATGTTTTCTTTTGAAAATGAAATTCAGGTTTTTTTCAGCTGAAGCGACTGAGAAGTACAGATGAGTACGGACGTCGGAAAAACATCCTTTTCCAGCTAATTTCCCCATCTGAGGAAAAGAAGGCTGGCTCCGCAGCTGAAAAGCAGTGGGTGTTAACACTGACTTTAAGGATACTTTGTTAGTACTTTCTTTTCCCGCCAAACGTCTCCAGCGTGAAACGGTCAGATCCATGTCCAAAATACTCCTGCTAAGGAAGGGGTCCTATCTCTCTGGCACGGGAAGACGCGGCTGTGTGGAAGGGAAAGCCAACCCTTCCTGCAGCAGGGCCCTGCATGGAAGCCCCGAGAGGAAGAGCCGCGCTCCCGCCGCGAGCAGACCGGGAGCGCTGGGGGACGCGACCCCGGGCGCGGCGGATGGCAGGGCGCCCGTCGGGCGGCGGCTCCAGCCGGGGGAGCCCCGCAGCCCCCGCATCACCGGCCCAGCGGGGACGCGCTGCCGTGTGCGCGCAGGTACGTGCGTGTGCACACGCGGGGGGTGCGCGCGTCCTCGCGTACGTGTGGCCGCGCAGCGAGAGAGGCAAGGAGGGAGGGAGGAAGGGGCAAAGCAAGAGGGGGAGCGCGGGGGCTGCGTGCGCACCCCGCGGGGCGGCCGCGCGGTTGCATCAGACGGGGCGGGCCGCGGCCGCGCTCCGCCCTGCCCCTCCCCCGCCGCGGCCCCTGCCGCGCCCCGCCCGGGCCGCGGAGCGCTGCCAGGCGCACGAAAGCAGCGAGGCAAGGTTGCCTCCAGCCGCCCGAGGAGGAAACGTTGCGGCGGAGAGGAGAAAGGCACAGGGGGAAATAAAATTTAAAAATTTGCCCCGGCCGCGCGGACCCGGCCTCGTCTGTAGTTCCCCGCGGGGCTGCGGCCGTGCAAGCGACACCAGCAGCCCCCGAGGGAGCGGGCGCGGGGCGGGTCCGAGCCGAGGCCGCCCTGCCCCCCTCGCTGGGGGATGTTCCCCGCTCTGGCTCCGGCCCCGCGCATCCCCCGGGGGTCACCGGGGGAGGAGGAGGCGGGGGCGGGCGCGGCGCTCCGCCGGCGCTGTTGCGATAGCGGCGGGCGCGGCCCCCGGTGGAAGCGGCGGCCGGGGCGGCCCTCGGCTGCCGCGCAGGCAGAGAAGCGGCATCGATCGGCCGCGGCGAAAAGGACAACAGCGACGAAAAAGAAAAAAAAATATTAAAAATAATACCGAGGGGGGCGGTCAGAGGGCACATCCCAACCCTACGTGACGGAGAAGCGGGATGGATCCCGCCCGCTGTCTCCCTCCCCGGTCCGGGGGCTGCAGCGCCGACCCCCCCGTGCCCTGCCCCCGTCCCCCGCCCGGCGGGGTTTGGCTTGCGCCGACCGCGGGGATAGGCCGGCTCGGGGAGGCGCCGCTATTTATTTTCCACCGAGATCACTTTGTTCGTGCTGGGGCAAGGAAAAAAAATCACTTTTTTAAAATTTTTTTTTTTATTTCTAAATCTTCACGAGTGTTTTCCACGTTTAGCGGGCTGGGTTGCGCAGCCCCGCCGGGGCGGCTGCAGTCCCCGTGCGTGGGGCAGGAGGGCGGGCACGGAGCGCGCCCGGGGCGCACGGCAGCGTGTCCGGCGATGCCTCGCAGCCGCCGCAGCAGGGCAAGGGCAGCGCCAGCGCCGGCCGTGCCCGCTCTGGCCCCTCCGCCCCGCCCTGTCCCAGTCGGGGCCGACACTGAAGTGGTGCTGACGGCCGCGGGTTCGCCCCCTCTCCCCGTCCTCCTCCCCAGCTCCGGCTCGGCACAGCCCGGCGTTCTCGGGGAGTTTTCGGAGCGAGGGCGAGCCCGGGCGCGGCCGGGATAAACAACAGGATCGCGTTGCACCGGGGAGGAGGGAGGACCCTGGCGAGCGTCGCAGGGAGCTGTGCTCCCCCTCCGCCCCCGTTGTGTGCTCTTTTACGTGTTTATTTATTCCTCGCAAGCCCTGGGGCTGAGAACGCCGCTCCTCCGCATCCCCGGGCGGAGGGGGCCGCTCGCACCTTGGCGGGCGTGGCGGCCAGGGCCGGGCAGCCCCCGCCATCCCGTACCACGGGCATCCCCTCCTGCCCCCTGAGGTGCCATCCCTCCTCTGTCCGGCAGCGCTCGGCCCTGCGCATCCCCGGCGGTGCTGCGGAGCGCGGCCGGTGCCTCGGCCAGCGTCTGCCGGGTCCGGGGCGTGCGAGGCGCCATCTTTGATAGCCCCGAGCGGCCGCCCGCGGAAGATGCCCCGGGGCTTCGGTCACCGGCGCGGGCCCCGGCAGCGAGGGACGGAGGGACAATGCTGGGGATGAGCTGGCTGCCCGGTGGCGGCCCGGGAGGTGCTCTTTTGGGCTCGAGTTTGAAGCCTTAGGAGTCAGAGGACTAAGCGCAAGAAATACCTCGAAATGCCTCTTCTCTCTCAAAAATCAACAACCCCACCCCAAATCCCAAAAACATTATGACACAGGAAATTCCACTCTTTTGCGCCAGGAGGGCACATCATTCCCAATTATCACAGAGGAGACTCAGAAGCATTTCTGTTGGAAAAGCCCTCTTTTGAATCCAGCTGTTAACCGAGCACTAAACGCTGTCCCCAAGTGCCACATCCACACATCTTCGAAATCCCTCCCGGGATGGTCACTCCACCACTGCCTGGGGCAGCTCATTCCAATACCTGAGCACCCTTCCATGAAGAAATGGCATCGCTGCACTAAGGGTGCTGCATCCTTTACTTTCACCTGTGCCAGAGACCCGTGAAGAGATGGATACTTAAAGGAAAACTGCTGTTATTTCTTGAAGTCTTATTTCCTCCTGTGCCAGGCTGAGGGAGGTTCAAACACACACTAATCAAGACCATATTTCTTATATATGGCAGTTTTCTTTATTGATTGCTTGGTGTGAAACAATATCAATCTGGATTTTTTTTTCCCCACATATTACAAAAAAAAAAAATTTAAATTGGCTCAGTCTGCAATCTTTTAAGCACAGCCATATTAATTATGAGAAAAAGAAAAAAAAGGAAAAAAGGAAAAAAAAAAAAAAAAAAACAACAAAAAAAAAACAAACGGAAAAAACCCTCTAAAAAGTCTACCAAATAGAGCATTTACAAATGCACAAAAACATGCCACTTTGGCTTTATGGGGAAAAAATATTGTCTTCTAGATTAAAAAAAATCTCTTAACATAAATAAGTTAGTATAATTTCTCAGTGTCTTTACAGAGTTATGTACACAGGTACACTTCAAACTTTTTTTTTTATTTTTACATACAGATACACAGGCAACGTAGAAATACTGTTTAAAGATGTAGTATCCCTTTTCCTCTCACACAAACACTTCAGGAAGTGGGTCAGATCAGAAAACAATATTCCAGATTCAGTTAAAAAAAAAAATCAGGTAATGTAATCAGGTGGGATGATTTTACACAACTTTTTACAGGCTATCAGTTTTGGTATATGGATTTTTTTGGGGGGAGGGGGTGGGGAACTTTTGCTTCTACATAACGGAATCATCACAGCTCCCACCTCTTCAGCTTAATGCCATAGAAGAAATTTCACAATAACCTGCTCTGAACAGTTGCCACAATGATACATTAAAAATATTCTAAAAAATTTAAAAAAAAAATAAAAACACTGTGGACCCACTTAAAGGGACAATACATCTTTAAGTAATAAAAAACCTACACTGCTTCTCTTCATAGATTTCATTGCTTGCTAGATTGTGGAAGCAAGTTCCAATCACCCTCTTCCAGTCCCTCCCCCCGCCCAACAAGTTTTATGTGCTACATAAGGTAAAAACTATATACACAGGTAGTACAATGAAGCAAATAAGGAAACACCTAATTGCACAATGCTACATCCAATGCTTTTAGAGGCAGGTCTTTTAAGAGTGCCTAAAATTTAGTGTTATTGTTTGCTTTTTGTTGCTGTTGTTTTGTTGCTGGTTTTTTTTTTTTTTTTCAGTGCTTGCACAGGACCTCCATCCCCCGGAGATCGGCGATATGTATTTCTTTTCCTTTCCCACTACAACTTTACATCTTCCTCGCTTCATCGCCGCCCGCCGCACCCGACGAACGAGGACGCGCACATCCTCCGCTCTGCAACGGGAATAATGGGGGGGAAAAAAAAGGGGGGGAGCGATTAGAAAACATCGACAAGAAACGCGATCCGCGGCGCAACCGGTTCAAACCGACACCGCATCCCCGGGGCGGGCGGTCCCAGCCCGGGCGGGGCCCCCGCCGCCCCCCCG